>CAUYRH010052269.1:0-28483 GCA_963574655.1 Perodicticus potto | reverse complement strand
TTGGTGTAGTGTATTCTTGGTTATCAAAATACTCATAGAGCTTTGAGATTTTGGATTGGTAAATATTCGTGATGTGTGAAAAAGCATGATACATAATGTGCAATCTCAATCCCAGAAAATCGGATATTGTGTATGTACACTCGGGATCTGGAAGGATGTGTCAAACTATAAACTGCTTGTGATTGTAGATGACTTTGTTCTTTGCTTCTTGTGTTTTTCAGTTTCCTACACTGCATATATTAACTTTAAAAAAATAAAGATTATTGTAAAAAAAAAAAAAAATTTTTGAAAGTGTTTTAGATCGTTAGTAATGCCAAAGGATAATGACTTACATATTGGGGTGGTACCTCCTAATTTACAAAGTGCTTTGACATGCATTATCAAGTCTCATCACAGCTCTGGGAGATAATCATCTTCAGTTTTTAAATGAACAGAGGTTAATCTACTGCCCCAGAGTTACACACTTTGGAGGCGCACATAATTCATGTTTCAATATTTAAAATGTATAAATCAAGCAACAAATGGTTAAATATGCACAAGATTCCTATCCCATAAAATGGATCTTCAAACAACATTATCAAAAAATATATTTTTTTATGACTAAAACTGTCAAAACATGATAGATGACTGAAATTAGTTATTTTTAATACTACTATTAATAGGTCTGAATGTTCTATTGACAGACCTGTAAATTTTGAAAGCACATCTATAATTCATAAGTTTTAAAGTTATTCCATGAATTGTACTTTCTTGAATTAATTTTAATAAAATCACTAATTATGCTGTTACAAATATTTTCACATACCAAGTTTTATTGAACATAGTGATCTATAAGTTAAAAATAACTGTATTCAAAGTATATCCATTTTGAATGTATTCTGATAAAATGTAAATAGATGTAATATAAAAAATCAAAGGCTTAAATTATTTTAATGTACTTTTAAGTTTATTTTCCTACAAAATATTAAAAGTGGAAAGAGCATGTATAAATTACAATTAATGAATTAAAATTTTGAAAGTTATTTTTATAAGCTGTGCTGATATAGTAATATCAAATATTATTTAAAAATTATTAAACATAAAATAGAAATATTAACTGTACTAGGCTTCAACGTCCATCTAATTATCAAATGCAAAGAGTCATTATCACTCTTCTTATATGTTATATCTAACTAAAATTATATGTATACATAATTGAAGATAATACAAATTGTTTAATATTGCAAAAGTTCTTCAGCCATTCTAGCAATATATGAGTAGCCCCAGAACCATGAAGTGAAATCTGAAAAACAAGAAGAAATGGACCCAAACCTTTTTTCAGGATTTGGTTGCTCCCATGCCATCTAAGAGAAAGGACTCAAGACAGTAATTAATTTGACTTTTATCTTATCTGCATGCTTTCTGCTCAAATCCTTCCCATACTCCAAGCCAGTCTCTGTTCCTGGCTACCAGGGTGTTCAACCTACAAGCCCTCATGACACTTAGAGACAGGTTTTTGTGTTTTGAGGATTAAAGAAAAGAGATGAAGAAAAGATATTTTCTGGATGGTATTAGTCATGAGAGTAGATGTTTAAGGGATATGGGTCATGTTGCATCAGCACTAAGTCCCAGATCCCAAGAAATAGAAACACTTTTCCATTTTTAAATAGAAGTATCAAGTTTGTACGTGTTTTTGACTTGTGAGGCCCTCAACAACACCTGGCTCAGGCCAGAGCCCCTCTTCCCTGGCCTAAAGCAGTACAGATTGGTACAGTCATTCATCAATACATATTAATGTTCTTTTAGCCAACCTCAGCAATCTTCAGAGATGGAGAGATACTTTTAACAAAGATATCAAACTAGAGATGTCATTTAAGAATCCATGGAATTGGAAACATGATGGCAGAGAGGATGGATGTCTAGCACAACTCTCCCAAATCTTCAGGTGAAAGAGAGGCTGGCTGGATCTTCCCCAGTGTGGAGAGTTGGTGTGGACAGACAGCAAGGCGTATACAATGAGAGGCTGGATTGCTGAACTTAAAATGTAACCTGGAGCTGCCGAATCTGCTAGAGAAATTTTGGTGCCACTGTTAAAGTGGAACCAGCGGCAGCAGCAACCAGCCCCTCCCCCACGGAGGACTGCAGTTCCCAGTTCATGGGGAAAGTAGACATTTTGTGGAAAGATCAGTGAAGTGTGGACTCCTGAGTGGAATTTCATGACCAGAAAGGGTTGCCATTTGGAGCAGCAGGGGGCTAGATAGAAAATAAGCAGGAAAGGATCTCACCCAGGAACACACACATTTGGAAATGGCAACTCGCCACTGGCACCTTTTTCCAGAACAACAGGTGTGGATGAATGGACTTGATCATTCCTGGTGGTGAAAATTGGTGTAGACTGGCAGTTCAGGGTGTGCAGCAATCAGACAGATTGCAGGACTCAAAAGTATAATCTTGAGCCGAGGACACTGACGGAAAAATCTCATGCTGCTGCTAAAACCGCAGGCACCAGCAGAAGATTGCAATACCCAGTTGATGGGGAAACTGGGTGCTGAGTGGAGAAACTGGTGCAGCGTGGTCTCCTGTGCCCAGTCTGGAGGCCACATAGGGGTGCTCTTTTGAAAAGGTCAGCCAAGGTTGGGCAGTCAGTTGGAAAATAGACATATTTTTAAATTTCAGAAATGAAAACAACAGGCTCCTCCTTCTTTGGGCCAGATACAGTAGTAATCATGGTAAAAAAGTAAAACATGAACCAGGTATAAGTCTGGGAACCACTCACACTGACATCTGGTGTCCAGAAAGTATATTGCAATGTAAGTTTATTCTTATTAAAGTTGACCCCTACGTCCTTCCTATAGTTGTATTTTTTTACATATATAAATATATAAGAATAATATTTCGGTAAGGCCTTTTTTTTTCTTCTTCCCTTTTTTCATCCTTTTCTGGTCAGAGTTATTGTTAATTTTCTTTTAATTTTTTAATGTTTTCTTTTTTTATTAATAATATATATATATTTTTTTCTTCTCATCCTCTTCTTCCCTTCTGATGGGTGCTAAGAGTGCTTACATCAGATTTTTAGAGTTTTTGTCTTTATGTTTTATTATTTTTATTTTTTAATTTTCTTTGATTAACATCATTTCTGTTGTAGTTGTTTTTTGTCTGTATGGCCAATTGTTTCTGAATGTGTACTTGTGTGTCTGGTAGCCTTTTTGTCTGTTTATTTGCTCATTTGGTTTCAACGTGTTTTGTGTTTTGCTAAATCCTTGGGTTGGCTACATTCCCTAACTCAAATTTACACATTCAACAAGAACAAGGGGGAGTAGGGGATGACGGTTGACTGGAGCCAGCTTTCAACAGAAGCTCCAGTCCAGAGGGAGAGATAATGGCCAGAAAGAACCCAACACAGATGAGGGAAGGGAGCTGAGCTGAGAGAAGAGATAAATAACTGCACATCTTCCCTGCTGCGGAAAACTTCAACTCCAAGAAAACAAATTTCAGGTACAGAACTCATCTCCATGAGGATGTGTGTCTGTCCAATCCCCTAAGAGAGTTGCCTGCTTACTGTGGGATATTTAGTTGTGATCAATGAAGTGAGGCTCTCCTCCCTCACCCCACCAGAGGGAATTGCTGGAAGTTGGGACTCCTTCTCCAGAGAGTCCCTGCTGTGAGTCTAGAAATTCCCTTGTCTGCAAGGAAGTTTAAACAAACATTTTCCGTGCCACCTTGAACTTCCAGTTTACCTTTCCTCCCTGGCCTGGTGGTTTAGAAGTCTAACCCCTGCAGAGACCAGAATGTCTGCACTTCTTGGGTAGGACTGGGCATTGCATAGACAGAGGCAGTGCAGCTGTGCTATATCTGTGAATCCAGTAACAGTACAGAAAGACATAGAGGGAAAAGTGACTGACCTGGCCTTGAGAAAGTGTATCTCAGGTGGCACTTGTGGCTCAAAGGAGTAAGGCGCTGGCCTCATATGCCAGAGGTGGCGGGTTCAAACCCAGCCCCAGCCAAACACGGCAAAAAAAAAAAAAAAAAGAAAAGAGAAAGTGTATCTCAACAGTGGGTGGAAACTTGGGTATCTGCACTATGGATGGAGACCCAGGAACTGCTGAGGTGCATGAACCAAGTGAAGACACCCCCCACCCAACACCATTAATAGAGTGATCTGGCTGGGGTCTAATTTGAGAGAGTCATATCCCCAACTTTGTGCTCTGCCTTTGTGGTCAGACCTCGCCCTATACGGGTACAGAGTTACAGAACAGCAGCAACCAAGGTGTGGTGGCTAAGGAAGAAATTCTTTTGCTGTCAAGATATACTCAGGTTTAGATTGAGCTGAGGTGGAACCTTCTCCAGCTGCCATTGAGCACGTGAGGCAAGCAGGCTTCAGCTTCCCCTGCTGGATGGTGGCAGAGGGTGGTAACCATGAGGAGGAGGCAGTGACCATACTTTGATTCTGGTAGGCACATAGTCCTGGCACATTTGCTTATTGGACAGAACTGAGCCATAGAGACTGCCACTGTAGCTACCAGAGACTGGGGTTACCAGAATACAATGGAGAAGGTTGAGCATGGTGGGAAAAGAGCCATCAACCCCCTTGCTCCAAACCTTCCACTGGATGGGCCTATTTGACTCCTCAGAGCACCAAAGGTGCTCAAGCCACACTTAAGCTACCAGTAGACTCCTAATATCTAGTTGCTGGAGACCTTTTGAACTCTCCAGGTAGAGAATGGGTGCTGTTTGGGACAACTGGTTTAGAACTCTTGAATGGGAAAAATCACCCAAGGACCCTCCAAGGTGATACCCTGGTTTTGTTGTAATGGGAAGTTTTGATTTTCCTCTTCCAGGTGCTACCTGTGGGAGACAAGATGACCTACTTTCTTCTATTTCTCCAAAGCTGAGACTGCCACCCAGAGTCACTGATTCACTAGGATTGGACAGAGATCAGTTGAATACAAAACAGAGCCACCTACCCCCACTACACCAATCAGGCCTCTAGAGTCATAGACCTAGTACTGTACAGGTCCTTTGCAAACTTTTAAAGCACTCACTAGCCCCAGTTCATTGGTGAAAGGCTGGTCAACCACAACCCCGGAAATCTCCAATCCAATTTCACCCTACCTGATCATCTAGACAGTGAAAAACAATCATGGGGCAGTTTCAGTGTAAAATCTCTGGCAACATGAATAATCAGAACAGGTCAACCTACCCAAGGAATGACAAAACAGCCAAACCAGAGGATCCCATTCACAAAGAGATGGCTGAGATGTCAGAAATTGAATTTTGAATTTGGATGGCAAATAAGATCAACAGAATTGAAGTAAAGTTGGAGTCAGAAATTCTAGGAATAATTCAAAAGATGTTTCAAGAGTTCAATAAATTTGAAGACAATATCATGAAAGATTTAGACATATTGAAAAAAGAAGTTGCAGCCCTCCAAGATATGAGAAATACAGTAGAATCCCTCAGTAACAGAATGGAGAGGGAGAAGAAAGGATCTCTGACATTGAAGACAAAGCTTTTGAACACTCTCAAATGCTCAAATAGGAAGAGAAGTGGAGAGCAAAAATGGATCACTCTCTCAGTGAGCTCTGGGATAAATCAAAGAAAACCAATATGTGCCTTACAGGGATCACTGAAGACAATGAAGTAACTTTGCAAGGCACAGAGACTCTTCTTCATTAGATTATGAAAGTGAACTTTCCAGACATGCCATGAGATTCTGAAATTTAGATAGCAGACACTTACAGAACCCCAGCACGACTCAATCCAAATAAAACATCCCCCAGACACATCATAATTAACTTCACCAAAGTTAATATGAAGGAGAAAATTCTGAAAGCAGCCAGATGTAAGAAAAGCATAACCTACAAGTGGAAGAATATTAGAATGACTGCAGATCTCTGCTTAAAACTTTCAAGCTAGAAGAGGGTGGTCATTGGCTTTTAATCTCCTAAAACAAAATAACTTTCAACCCAGGATCCTGTGTCCAGCTAAACTGAGTTTCATTTATGATGGAGAGATTATTTACTTCAATGACATTCACATGTTGAAGAAATTTGCCATAACTAAACCAGCTTTCCAGGATATCCTCAGACCTATCCTCCATAATGACCAGTGCAATTCTCCACCACAAAAGTAAACTCACTTTGAGACTTTTGATCAAATTCCATCTCCAACAATAGCAAAGGGATCAAAAATGTCCACTGGTCTCTCAAAAAACTCAATACCCAAAATTCCCCGAGGCCTATCAATAGTCTCAATTAATGTGAATGGCTTATGTCCTCTACAGAGGCAGAGGCTGGCTGACTGGATATAAAAACTCAGGCCAGATATCTGCTGAAAACAACAATCTCATCTTACCTTAAAGGATACATGTAGATGGTCTACAGGGTGAAGAGATGGTCATCTATATTCCAGGCAAATGGAAATCAGAAAAAAGCAGGTGTTGCAATTTTGTTTACACATACAATAGGTTTTAAACCAACAAAAGTGAGGAAAGATAAGGATGGACACTTCACATTTGTTAAGGGCAATACTCAATTTGATGAGATTTCAATTATTAATATTTATACACTCAACCAAAATGCACCTCAATTTATAAGAGAAACTAACAGACTTGAGCAATTTGATTTCCTCCAACTCCATAGTAATCGGAGATTTTAACACCCCTTTAACAGGGTTGAATAGATCTTCCAATAAAAATATAAGCAAAGAAATCTATCTTAGATTTAAACTTAACCTTCCAACATTTTGATTTAACAGATGTCTACAGAACATTTCATCTGAACAGCAATGAATACACAGTCTTCTCATCACCCCATGGAATGTACTCTCACTAGATCACATCTTAGGTCACAAATCTAGCCTCAAAAAATTTAAAAGAATAGAAAGTATTCCTTGCATCTTCTTGGAGCATCATGGAAAAAAAGTGGAACTCAGTAACAATAGGAATCTGTATAGTCTTACAAAAACATGGAAGCTAAATAACCTTATGCTGAATGATAAATGGGTCATAGATGAGATTAAGAAGGAAATTATCAAATTCCTGGAAGAAAACGACAATGAAGACACAAATTATCAGAACCTCTAGGATACTGCAAAGGCAGTCCTACGAGGGAAATTTATAACATTTGAAGATACTGACTTGGGAAAAACTTTATGAGGAAGACCCTTCTAGCAATTGCAGCACACCAAAAACAAATAATTGGGATATGATCATGCTTAAAAGCTTTTGCACAGCTAACACTCCCACAAACAAAGCAACAGACAGCCTTTGGAATGGGAGAAGATTTTTGCTTGTTATGAATCTGACAAAGATCTGATAACTAGAATCTACAGCAAATCCAAACAATCAGAAAAGTGCAAACAACCCTCTCTATAAGTTGGCAAGAGATTTGAACAGAAACGTCTTTGAGGATGACAGACGAATGGCCAAAAAACACATTAAAAAATGCTTATTATCTTTAATCATCAGAAAAATATATACTATATTCTTATTACAAAGTATGCCAGAGAAAAGAAAATGTTAAAATCATAAGATAAAATACATCTACTATTCTTTAAGTGGAAGTGGATCATCAATTGTAAAGGTCTTTGTCCTCAAGTTGAATAGTCTGAGGAAGAGGAGCAGATGGTGTTGCTATCTCGGGTGGTGAAGGCAGAAGTAAATCTGAGTATAAGTAGGTCAGCACAGTTCAAACTTGTGTTGTTCAAGACTCAGTTGTACTTTATTTTATAATGTTTTAGATCCACTGAAAGACGTTAATACCAATTATTAGTTTCTTTAAATTGTTTGAGTTAATATTATATTAATAGCTGAAAATCCTATGTAATTTGAAAGTGTAATGTGGAAAAAAATAAAATTAATCTGTCTTCATAAGTAGCATGTCATATCAAGGTACTATCTGAATTTGTGATTGACAAGTAAGTGATGTTTTATACTTAAGTTCATCAATTTTGGCAACATCAGTGAAAAAATTTTTTTTTAATTCTATCTAACTCTCCACTATATTTGCAGGAGTTGTAATTGCTACACAATGTACGACAGTCCATTTAGTGTAACTTAAATGATGCTGGTTTAATTTGAGTAGCTTTTTAATTAAAGTAAACCAACATGTGCTGCTTCATTGCCTAACACAATAAATTAGTAACGAGAATAATGCATGAATGTGAAAATATGTACAATCTGAGGATAATGACTCAAGATCCTTCTTATATATATTTTTTCTCTTTAGTGAAGTTCAAAGGAGGTTTTTAGTTGTTCAATAGGACCTCAAAGTAGGGCTTTTGCTGCCTTTCTCACTATGCTACTATAGTTAAATGTAGTTGATAATTTATTTTATCTTGAAATAAATTCTTGAAATAAGGGTCCAAGTCACCAAATGCTATATAGTCTACATAAGCTTTCCAGATAAATAAAAAATACATATAAGTAGGGGACTTAAAAATCAATGAAGAGCTATTTGGTTTTCTGTCAATAGAATTTATATTACTAGATCCCCAAACTCATTCAACAAGCACTATTGAAAGCCTACTATTATTAAAACTGGGCTGCCACACCAAATAACAGACAGGCCTGCCCTCACAGAGCTTCCAGTCTAGTGGAAAGAACCAGATAAAAAGCAAGCAAGCAATTAAATATATAGTTTTTCATGTGGTGATAAATATTAGGAAGATAACCAGAGGAAGAAACTATGATAAGGAGATGGCTACCATTTTATATAGGTGGTCAAAAAATAGACTTTGTGGAGGTGACATACAAACATAGAGAATAAATGAAGTGAAGGAGCAAGCATGTGGATACCTGGGGGAAGAACCTTCTCAGATAGAGAGAACAGCAAATGCAAAGGCCTGATAATGAGATTCAGGACATTCCAGGAACAGCAAAGAGGCCAGTGAAGATGAAGAAGAGTGAGCTGGAGAGTTACTATGTAAGGAAAGGTATTTTTCTCTGTCTTACTGCTGTATCCTCTGCACATGAGACAGTATGTAACATATAGTAAACAACAAATAAATATTTGCTGAATGAATAAATGTGTAAGGACACAGAGAAAGACAGGATGCAGACCACCTGGAGCCTCATAAGTCACTGTAAGAACTTTGGATTTTAATGAGTAAGAACAACTATAGATTGCAGGATCATATGGTAGTTCTATTTTTAATTCCTTTGTTAATTCCTCTTTTAGTTTCTTTATGCTGTTTTCCATAATGTCTGTTCCAATCTACATTCCCACTAACTGTGTATAAGAGTTCCCTTTTCTCCATACCCTTGCCAACATTCTTTATTTTTTGATAATTGCCATCTTAAAACATGTGAGGTGGTACCTTATGGAGTATTGATATGCATTTTCCCAGTGAATAAGATATTGAGGCACTTTTTTGGATACTCATGAATTGGCCACATTTATGTCTTCTTTGGGGATTTCTATCCAGAACTTTGGCCCATTTTGTAATCAAGTTATGTGTTTTTCCACTATTGAGTTGTACGAGTGTTTTATAAATTTTGGATATTAACCGTAGATATATGTGTATATGGTTTGCAAATACCTTTTCCTAATCTGTAAGCTACTTCATTATGATTCTTTCCTTTGCTATGCAGAGGCTTTTTAGTTTGATGTGGTCTCCTTTCTTTATTTTTGCTTTAATGATCTAAGCTTTTGGTATGATATCCAAAAAATTATTGCAAAGGGCAATGTGTAGGAGTTCTTCTCCTATGTTCTCTTCTAGGAATCTTGCAGTTTCTGATATTATATTTAGATCTTTAACTCTTTAGTTGATTTTTATGTTTGGTGTAAAGTAAGGGTCTAATGTCCTTGTTTTGCATGTAGAAATACAATTTCCTTAGCACCATTTATTAAAGAGACTATCCTTTCCCCATTGTGTATTCTTGGTGCCCTTGTTAAAAATTAGTTAACTGTGTATGATTGAGTTTATTTCTGGAATTTCTATTCTGTTCCACTTGTCTATGTGCCTATTTTTAAAACAGTACCATACTGCTTTGATTACTATAGCTTTGTAATATAATTTTTAAATCAAGAAATGTGATGCTTCCATCTTTGTTTTTCTTTTTTTTTTTTTTCTTTCTCAGAATTGCTTCAGATATTTGGAGTATTTTATGGGTCTATACAAATTTTAGGACCTTTTTTTTCCTTTTCAGTGAAGAATGCCATTGGGATTTTAATAGAGATTATATTGAACCTGTGAATTGCTTTGGGTAACATGAATTTTTAAAATATTAGTTCTTCTAATTCATGAGCACAGGGATATGTTTTCATTTATTTGTGTCTTCTTTAGTTTCTTTCATCAGTATTTTATAGCTTTCAGTGCACAGATGATCCCAAATTTATTATGATTCAGTTTACAATTTTTCAACTTTGCAATGGTACAAAGCCATTGCAATTTCAATTTAATATGCAGAATTCAATAAATTACATCTTATTATAAAATAGACTTTGTGTTAAGTGTTTTTCTAACTGTAGGTTAATTTAAGTGTTCTGAAAAACATTCAAGGTAAGCTGGTCTCAGCTATGATATTAAACACATTTTCATCTTATATTTTCAATTCATAATGGGATTTCTGGATATAACTCCATCATAAATTGAGGAGAACCTATACAAATTTGTCAATTTCTTTGTTAAATTTATTCCTAGGTAATTTTTGATGCTGTTTTAAGTGAGATTTTCTTGATTTCTTTCTGAGTTATGTAGTTATTTACATATAAAAGTGCTACAGAAAGAAATTGAATAAAGAACTACTATATGATCCTGCAATCCCTCTTCTGAGCATATACTCAAAGGAAATGAAATCACCTCTTCACAAAGATATCTGCACTCCCATGTTTATTTTAATAATATGCACAACAGCCAAAATAGGGAAATAACCTAAGTAAGTGAACATCAATGGAATAATGGATAAAGAAACTGTGGCACATATTTACAAACGAATATTATTCTACCCTAAAAAATATCTTGCCATTGTCATGAAGTCAATGAACCTAGAGGACATAATGCTAAGTAAAGTAAGCCAAATACAGAATGAAAATAATGCATGATCTAATTTATATGCAGAACCTAAAAAAATTTTTAATATATAGAGATAAAAACAGGGGGGAAGGAAATGGAGAGATGCAGTTTAGAGGATACAAATTAGCAAATATGTAGCACAAATAAACCAGATTTAATGTAAAACATGAGGACTATACTTAATAAAGTTGTACTGTACTCATGCTAAATACGTAGATTTCAATTGTTCTTGCCACAGAAACAAAAGTATGGGTAACAATATGAGATAATAGATATGTTCATTTGTTTCACTAAATCTTTTTACTATCTACATGTATACCATAACATCATATTGTATACCTTAATTATACTCAATAAAGTTCATATTTTAAAAAGGAACAGCCATTAAAGGGTTCCAATGAGGGAAGTGTCATGATCTGCTTTAAATTTTAAAGGAGCACTAGATTTAGAATAGATTAGACTGCAGGGAAGAAGGACGAAAGCAGGGAAGGCAGGAAGAAGGTTATTTTAATAATAAACTGACTGCATCAGACAGTAGAATCTGCAGCTCTGCACAAGTATTATCTAAGATCTGGAGCACAGTGACTTATAAAACTGGAGGGATGTTACATATTAAGCTTGGTAATAAAAGCTATATAGTAATGAAATAGAACAAGCTAAATATTTCAGCGAGGTCTTCATGGAGGCAGGGTGCAGTTGATAATCTGAGTCTCAACATTGCAAACTTAAATTCTTTCTAAATCAATTCACACACGATAATCAGGCTCTTGAAATGAACTCAGGCCAACAAAAGCCCCACAGAGAAGTCTGTAGTCCTATCTCAGAGAATTAATACAGGTCATTGGCATCAACAAAACCTAATTAAGGACTGAGATAATCAAGTAGTTTCCAAGGTGCCACTTTATACAGGCTACAAAAGCATCCTTGGAATTATACAAAATTGAAATAATCATTTTTTTAAGACTCCTCTCAGAGAGACTAGTTATCTAAGATAACTCTCCAATGAACAATGTATGCTGGACTTACTTGTGTGTATTCATCTGCACTCTCTTTGAATCTGCAGTGGGTATGTGATTCACTTCTTACCAGTAGAACGAGGTGGAAGTGATTCTGTTTGACTTCAGAGGCCAGGTCAGAAGATGTACCGTTTCCACCTTGTTCCCTTGGAACATTCACTTTGTGAAAGCCATTACCTGTGTAAAAAGTTCACTACCCTGCTGTAGAGACCACCCTTGGGGCTCTGAAGATGCAGGGAGAAAAAGCAAGCACAGGGAAGCCTGGCTTTGTAGCCATTCTGTAAGGTACCAGGCATATGGGGACCCTCTAGACCAGACTCGCTATGAGCTGAATACCACTGAATGACTCTAGTCAAGAATTACCCTGCCATATTCTGCCTAAATGCCCCATCCACTTAGCCATGAAAACTAAAACAAAATTGTTACTTTAAGCTACTATATTTTGGGTGGCATAATTTAATTCATCATGCAGCACTAGCTAACCAGAACAAAAGCAATATATGCTTTAAGTGGTTGGTAGGAATGATTTATAACCCACTTGGAGATAAGACACCTATAAGGCATAATCATGGGCATAATTGCTGAGGATCATTAAACCAACTTCTGATGAAAGGGGTTAGGTACAGTTCCATACAGGTGGAGGGTGCATGTTTGGAGCTGGGTTTTTTAATTGCTTAGGGCAGCAAAGGACAGGAGACATTGCCACTGTGACCTTCCTCCATCCCTCTCCACAGCACAGGATGCTCACATGTATAGTTTTGTGGGTCTAACCTGGGGCACTGGTAACTGCTTCTCTTTTTCAGGACATATATTCAGAAGGAAAAAAAAATTACACACATAAATGTTGCTCTGTGAACTCTGGATTAACATATAGCAGATATCTTTATTGGAATGACTCCTCCATTTTGTACTTGAGGAAGAAACTAGGTGTTTGATATGGACACTAGATGATTGAAATTCCTGGAAGCACAAAATTTCAACTTCATTTTATACAAGTAACCTATGGTCTGTGGTCCTAATTGGTTTAAGATGAAAAAATATTCATCCACAGCTATGGATCACCATGTTTCCAAAAGCTTTGTGTACATCTATTCTCAATTTAGGACAAACAATACTTACAATGTCATGTGGCCTCCATTATCTAAATTTCAAGTATAGACATGTTTTATTATTTTCTAAGTCCCCTCTAAGACCCTTCTCAAGAAAATTAGGTTTAGCTTTTTTCACTTACAGGATTTAGTATATAAATAGATTATTAGTATATAACATCCTTTGACTTGAAAAAATGCTGCAATAGAACACATGGGTACAACCAGAAGAAAACCTCATTTAGTCTTGACACAATTTACAAGGACAATAACACCCCACAACAGCTAACTTTTAAGGAATGTTCATTTATTGTAAGCACTATGCTACATAAGTCTCATAAATGTCACATGAACCTACTATGATTTCAATTTTTCTATAGTAGAAAGCTTAGGCTTAGAAAGTTTTCAATATGCACTTAAGGTTAAGTAATAGCACCTACCTCCTAAATCTATGTTCTTAAAATATTAGATTCTAGCTGAATATAAAAGCCAAGATCTGGAAGCAAGAATATACAAAAATAAGCTTTCGCCCTTAAGAAGTGAAGAAGGTGAACTTTTTTCAGTTTAGAACTTTCATCTCAGTCTTCAGTATGTAAAGATAGAACATATTTGTATGAATTGCTTATTAGAAACACTAGAAAACTATAGAAATATTAATATAGCATTAAAGTACCATATTTTATATCATATAATTTAAAAGAATTGCTATTAATTAAAATCACAAAATAGTTGAACTATAGGGAAGTATTTAACTAAGTTATTATATTCTTGGGATCAATATGAAAAAAAAAATCTTGAAGACATTTGAACTCATTTCGACATCATATGCAATTTTGACATTCTTCTCTTCATTTATTTCTCCTCTAGGATTTTCACAATATTGATGAAATACTCATAAAAAAGGAAAAATAGTCATGATTGAAAATATGGATCTTATTTAAACACTAATAAAAATTCCAATTCTAACACTCAGCATTTGGTGGATTTGTATGTGTGCGCGCGCATGCTCACGCACACATAAATGTGTGGCCAAAAGACAAATTTATTTAATGTAAAAACTGGTGATGTTTGGTGTTTTCACTTGAAAGCGTGTTGACCTAGCCTCTTCGCTTTCCAACTAAAATATGTGTGAAGTTCCAGAGATCTGGAAAAGCTTATAACAATGTTGAAAATGAATACAACTTATCTAAGGCCAGCATTTGAAATGAGTTTCTAACTATATGGCGGATTGAACTAGTTGGAGAAATACCAGATGGCCCCCTGATGCCTTGCCCTATGAGGTATAGCATCCATTCCTGTTTAAAAGAATGGAAAAAATAGAGTATGATTCTTCATTCTTTTTCCATTTTCCTCCACAGATCTGTAACAATAAGAAAAATGAGTGACATTCTCCCGCACAATTCTGCTTGTCTGGCTTTCCAAAGGGATACCAGCATCTCTACAATCATATTGGAACTATAAATACCAGAATATAATATGATGGGGAGCAGAGAGCTATTCAGCATAGTAGAGAATTGTGCTAGCTGGAAAGTGGTGCCTTTTGTCCCTACTTCCCAGAAACAAAGGGCTCTGAGAGTAAGATCCTGGCAACAGGGGTCACCTTTTGTCACTTTAGCCCTTCAGAGAACCAGGCAGGGATGGCAAGAATAAATCCCATCTCAGTGTACTTTGTGAATCCCTATTATGTTAGAAATTGTAAAAATTTAATGAATAGCTCGGTAAAGTGGCACACACCTATAATCCCAGCTACTTGAGAAAGCTGGAAGAACACTTGAGCCCAGGAGTTCAAGGCTACCTGTGAAGAGCCACTGCCCTTCAGCCTGGGCAAGACAGTGATACTCTGTCCCTAAAAAAATTACTTTAATACTTAAAAATGAGTGACATTTTTAATGAGTGTCATTAAAGAAGACACAGTAAAAAAGGAGAATGTCCATGTTCATAAATAAAAGGACCTGATAGTATCAAGATGTCAGTTCAAGGCATTCCAAAAAAAAGAAGAAGGAGCAGCAACAGGTTTTATACAGTTTGACAAGCCTTTTCTAAAACAGAAAAGGCAGAGCAAGGGACCAAGGTGCTCACAAAGAACACTCAGGAGAATTTTCCCTATTGATATTAAGATTTTTTTCATACTAGTAAAGAAAAACTAGGTATTTGGTGCAAAGAGACAAATAGATTTGAATAGGGAGCCCAGAACCAGTACCACATAGATGTGAAAACTAGTTACAGAAGTGAGCTGACATTTCAGACTAGTGGGGGAAAAGAAATGGTTGACTCTGGAAATAAAAATAAAATAAAATTGGATCTTATCTTACACCATATATAAAAATCAATTCCAGGTGGAAGGGTGTATAAAGGCAAACTTTTAAAACTCTTACAATAAACATAGAAGAGTACTTTGATGACATCAATATTAATAAACTAGAAAATGAATAGAGGATTGCCTGAGTAGCAATATTAATATCAAATAAGATATAAATCAAAGCATAAAAGGTACAAAGCAACAATACATGCTGGAAAAAAGAAAAGCATTATCCAAAGATACAGCAATCATGAATATACACACCTAAGAATCAGTACAAAAAGAATATAGAGTAACAATTGAGAAAACTATAGTAAAACATAGAAATATCAACAATTGGAATTAAAGATTTCAATATGTCTCTCTCAGAGACAAATTAAGTATAGCAAAAGTGAAAAAAATTAAGCATTTTACAAGGGTACATGTTAAATCTACTAAGGGTAGAATATAAATATCTTAACACAATAACTAAGAAAATGCGCTGAAGGCTATGTTAACCAGTTTGATGAAAGTATTTCAAATTGTATATAAAACCAGCACATTGTACCCTATAATTGCATTAATGTACACAGCTATGATTTAATTAAATAAAAAACTAACATACACATCTTCATGGAAGTTGATACCCAACAAACACATACTTCCTGAAACAGAGAACATTCACAAAAATTATGCAGCATTCTATAATATAATCTCAATAAATTAAAAAATTGATAGCATATCTATTATCTGACCACTAAGAAAAAAATTAGTCAATTAAAAAAAAAGCTTTATATGTGTAGAAACTAAACAACTTAATAAATAACCCCTCTACTAAGGGGAAAAAATCTTAACGGAAATCTAAAAATACTAAGAGGTTAAAAAACTGTGAAACCATTTTATCAAAAATTGCAGGCCACAGAGAGAGTGAGATATTCAGAAAATCAAGCAGAAAATAAAAACTAATGGGAAAAAATGAATAATGAAGGAGGTTGGGGAAAAGAACAATTGAGCAAATCCAAAGAAACTAGAAGGAAGGATATAATAAAGATAAGTGAAATAATTAAAGGAATAAACACACAGAAAAGATTGATAAAACCAACAGTTAGAATTTTGAAAATTTTAATAAAAATTCAAGGGATAATTAAATAGCCTTTCCCTATTAAACATGCATTTAATACAAGTTATCTAAGTAGATGACAGAGATGATAAATGATAGATAGGTGGATAGAACAAAATCTGTGAGCTAATGTAATAAAAAATGTTGTAAGAGAAAAAAAATCTTGAATAAGAAAAAAAATAAGCAGGGTTTATGCCAGTGATATAAGCAATCTATTCATACAACATACCACATCAAGGAATCAAAAGAAGAAAAGTATATGATTACTTAAACATATGCTTAAAAAGTAATAAAGATTTATCACTCCTTTTTAGTTAAAACCTTTCAGAAAACTAGAAATAGAAACTTCCAAAATTTACAAACATCTATATATCTTAAAACCATATTAAACATTATACCAAATGGAAAAAGTATGGACACATTCCAATTAAAATTATGATTTTAAAAAATGCTGCTATCACCGCTACCATTTAACATAGGACTTCAAGGTCTTTTTCAAGTATTTACAAAGCTAAAGAAATAAAGGTATAAGTATTTTTTCTAGATATGATTATCTACATTGAAAACATAAAACAATAAATAAGCATTTAAATTAATAAAAGATTTAAATTTAACAGTACAGCCAGGTTGGCAGATCTAAAATGTATATAAGCAATAACCAAATAGATAAGACGTAGAGTAAAGATAATATAAGGAAAAATAAGATGATACTCAAAGTAGCAATTATAAAATATAAAGTGTCTATCAGGATCAAATAGGAAAATACAAACCATTTGTAGTTTTATAAATGAGGTAATCTAAGCTGGGAACTGTTGTTGAAGGTGACAGAAGAGATAAGCAGAAAAACGAGACAGTGAGCCAACCCAGAGATTTGTAGCAGAAAGAACCCATTCCCACTCCTAAGTGGGAAAAGGTGGTACAGCCAGAGCCCAGGGGAAAGAATCATCGGCAGTAGCTGGAACCCTGGTGTAGCTGTCTAGGAAGTGCTGGTACTGCGGAGGCGAGGGAGAGGAAAGGCACTGTGGCTTCTCCCTTGCTCCCACTCTCCATACTCGCACCAGTGCTTTCAACTGACCCAAGCAAGCAAGAGGCCAGGGAAGCACATTTTCCATAGCCAGCCCCTGCAAGACAGAGCAGGAGAAGGCAGGGGTAAGACAGGAGAGAGGGGCTGAACCATTTCCTTTACTCCCTCACTGGTGGACCATGTGTTTGACATTAGGTATGTCTTTCAACCTAGGATTGCAGTTCCTGTCCAGCAGACCCACTTGCACAGCTCTTGACTCCAAGTTTTCCCAACATCTTTCTCTGATGGGTCCTTTAGTCAATATAGGAACCATCTAGGCGTCCAGCTATTGCTAGTATCTTGATGCTTCATGCTCCATCTTGCTTCTCTTAACCTTGCCCACACATCTATAAACAGTCCCTTCATGAAACTCTTCAACTGAATCCGTTGAAGGTACCGTTTGTTTTCTGCTAGGATTCCTGTCTTATAAGCTCCAAATATGAAATATTAACTAATACATACAATATAAACTGGAACATCCATGAATCATGCTCACAGATCATATTTTATTCTGGAATTATCTTTTATTATCAGAAAAAAATTGTACCCTATATTAACAATGAGACGATTCTTTTCAAAAATTCAAATAAAATACAGCCCATTTAAAATGCAGCTGTCTTTTTTAAACTTTTTCCTCCAGTTAGGAAAGCACTTCAGCACCATTTTGACACTTGTGTTTCCTTAAGCAGTATTGAAAGCAACAAAATTATTTTTTCAAAAAGCCCTTTGTAGAACATATTGCACCAACTGCTTCCAATCACTGGTTTCCAATTACTGTCAAACGAGAATTCTGTTGAATTTCTCTGTTTTCCTTTTTTTATCTTCTTGATTTTGAATATTTAAAAATGAATAATTTAGAACCAAAATTGTCATCTATAAATTTACTGTTCCTTTTTTGGATAGCTATGGCTAAGTCCAATAAATGGCTTTAAGGCATTTATAATAGATACTCTCAATTTCTGAACATATTCCCTAAAAACAGTACAAAGACTTACATGCTAATATTCTAGAAGATGAGATTGTGAATTAAACCATTTCCATAAACAGGGAAATTATCTAAGTCTACTACAACTAATGCCATGTGTCACTTTTAGGATGGGGGGTTGGACACCTAGTCTTGAAATCCTTCCAAGTCCAAACCTCTGCTCTCAAGACTCTTCCACCAACCTAGTCAGGTCCCTTGTCCAAAATATTTTTCTTACCTATGTCATTGGCTAAAAAGATGCTGTGAGGTTGACTGCCAGTTTAGAAAAATAAAAAGAATGTAATAGAGTTTGATTGTTTATGTTCAGGTTACTTCTGATAGAAATTTCACTGTCTCTTCTTGGAAGGAATTCAAGCCCCTGGTGTCATAAAATGGATGGAAAATGTCTCTAAATCTCTTCTGAGTCTATGTATTTTCCTAATGGAATGCTGGCCAGGGTCTTTTTCAGTGAAAACAAATAAGTTCATGATTAATTTTTTAAACAGATAATGCAGAAATCTTCATTGAATGTTTAAAAATGTCTAAACTCACACCCTCTCTTCATCACAAGTTTTGTTTACATTGTGGAGTTTGATGTGTATGATGATAGTTTCTGGATAGAGCTGGAAATTAAAAGAAAAAAATCTGTGAAAGACAAAAGCTAACCCTGCAAGCTACTGTTTATCATTAGGACAAAGGATTTTAACCACGAGTTTGCCAAGTGATGTTTCACCATTTTTACTCCAAGAAGGAAACTAAGAATTTAATTCTGAGTTGAGGGTATTCTTCCAAATGGCTATGCTAGTTACAGGGTAAATGAGGAATTTAAGATTATTTTCCATTTTACTTAGAATTTATAGTTTTTCGTGTGTTTAAAATATCCTATTAAACACTGAGAAAACCAGGAAGCAAATGTTTGAGGAAAGGTATCTTCATGAACTGTGCAGCATCTGCTGACATTTGCAAGGAGTGCAGTGGTTTCAAAGTGAGTCTTACAAATTTGGCTCCATCTGTACAAGTAAACTAATTTTTAATTGATTCTATTATTCCTGACAAATACCCATCTATTTTAGAAAAATATTTTTATAACTGGATTTTACATGTATCTTCAAGACTATTAATTTCAGGAAGCTATTGTTGAGGATTTCTTAGCACAAAAAATCAGCAAAGATAATTTCTTATTCACCTTAGCAAATATCCTCCTGGATATTTCAAGAAGTATCTAAGTTCACAGCCATAAGCTTCTGTTGCTAAGAATCAATCCACAAGCTGAGATGAGACAAATGTTCCTATCTGCTTTCTTTGCTCCTATCTGCTTTTCTTTGTGAAGACCCAAAGAGAAAAAATCTGTGTCTGTTAAAAGCCTTAATAATTTCTGATGGGTAACAAAGTTTATCATTTTCATGTGTTTTTAAGTGACATGAGTGGAAAGTAAAGTATTTAACCTGCAAATAGTAACTTCCACTCCAGAATTTTGCTAGTGAAAAAGTGGAAGACAGGTGAAGGAAGAACTCAAAGATGTAAACACAGTCATTAAAAATGATACAATTATATAATGCAAATTTTTGGAGAAGCAAAGCTGGGCATGACTTAGCCTTAGAGCAAGGTTCTTCACAGGCCTCTTGACGTTGGGGCTGGATAATTCTTGGGTATGGGTGTCTGCCTTATGCACAGTAGGACACTGAGCAGCATCTCTGGCAGCTGCATATACTCTCAACAATTGTGGCAACCAAAAATATCTCTAGACGTTGTCAAACATCCTCTGAGAAGTAAAGTCACCTCTGATTGAGAATCACTGGCTTAGAGAAAGGAATATATTCTTACAGAAGGGTAGAAGTGAGTTCAAGAAATTGACCATGGAAGAAAGATAAGTGGTAGGCCATGCTTCAAATTATACAGATGGGATCAAAGGCACCTATTTGGGGAACACATCTAGGGGAGTTAAGAAAGAGAAGAGGTAAGGTGATGAATCTAATTATTAGCAAAAAGGACAGAGGGGACACAGGCAGGAGTTAGGAGTTGAAATTGGAAGACTGAAATGGCTCCTGCTGGAGATTAAGTGGGCTATGAAGTATTAAATGAATCATGGCTGTATGCACAGGAGTTAATCAAAAAAATCATAAGTCTTCCTCCTGGAATATTAAACCAACTGTAATTATTATATGACCTCCTCCAGGAAAATTTAGTTTCCGGAAGTAACAGCTGAAGGAACTAATTTGGGGGTTCACCAAAAGTTGGAATTAGCAAAGCCCACAAGCTTGAAAGTCAAAGTAGGGATTATTTCTGTGATGCTATCAAAAATGACTTGCCAAATAAGTATTAAGACTCTGCTAGGCAATAGAAGAGTGGGAAACACCAGAAGTGAGATTTTTAATAAGAAAGAAGAACAGGTTCTGTAAGAGTAACGATAAGAGAAATGAATGGATGTCAAGGTCCAAAAGCAGAATTTAAAAGCAAGAAATCATTCCCATCTGGGGATGAAAAGCCTAAAGAATTTGCTGAAAAATGAGGAGGGTGAAACAACTGTAGAGTCAACATACTAGAAAAAGTTATGAACACAAACACTAAAATAACCTAAGAAAATGTTAGAAAAATTGTAGTAATATACAGCAAGAGAAACAAAATATAAATGATCTTAATAAAAATGTCTTTAAATTCAAAAAACTTTTAGATCATTAACTATGTTGATTTTTAAAAGAAAGAACTTCATAATCCATCATCTGTATCCAAAAATACCAAATCAAAATGTTCTATAAAGTGCCTGAAAAATAAATTACTCAAACTTTAAATATACTTAACAATTTTTCTTCAAATTTGGCTTCCTTTTCATTTCTCATTAAGAGCCGAAATCTTGCCAATGGTGAAAATGTATAGTTTTACCTATTTTTAGTTAAATCACAGTTTAAATACATTTTCATGGTTTTATTTTTTCTTATTTCTCATGTAAAAAGAGTTAAGGTAACCAATTAAAAGTTTCCTCAAATAGGCTTGGATCTTTTTTAACCAAGGAAAAGTTCACTTCACCATCACTGTTTGATTAATAAAGCAAAAAATTTTTTTGCAATTTTCTGATTCCTTTCATCAGACATGAGGAACATATGTGGGGGATGGTAGTATTTAAATTACTTGTCTAAATTTCTTTTGTTACATTTAGATTAAATTACTTTGCTTTTAAACTACTTTTCATGTAGTATTTTGAGACTACAGTTCTGGTGAGATTAAGCTATAAAGTGGAAGAAAGGATCAACATCATAAACTAGGCATGTAGGAACGACCTGGTGTGTTATTTCTGTTTTCAATTTTTACTTTTTATAATTTATGTTAGTAAAACAAACTAGATTGAATAAATTCCTTTAGGCTCCACATTCTCCTCCTGGTATCCTGATTCTTCCTTTCACCCTCCTATCAGTCTCCTACCTTAAGATTCATCACATTAAAAGACTTTGCCAAGAGGGTGGTCATTGAACTTTAAACTTCTAAAACAAAATAACTTTCAACCCAGGATCCTATATCCAGTGAAACTGAGTTTCTTCTATGATGGAGAAATTACTTTAATGAAATTCACATGTTGAAGAAATTTGCCATAACTAAACAAGCTCTCCAGGATATTCTCAGACCTATCCTCCATAGTGACCAGCACAATCTTCTATCACCAAAGTAAACTCACTCAGAAACTTTTGATCAAATTCCAACTTCCACAGTGGTGAAAGGATTAAAAATGTCCACAGGACTTTCAAAAAACTTGATACCCAAAATACTACCAGGCTTAATAATATTCTCAATTAATGTGAATGGCTTAAATTGTCCTCTAAAGAGGAACAGGTTGGCTAACTGGATACATAAACTCAGGCCAGATATCTGTTGAATACAAGAATCTCATCTTACCTTAAAAGATAAATACAGACTCAGGGTGAAGGGATGGTCATCTATATTCCAGGCAGATGGAAAGCAGAAAAAAGCAGGTGTTGCAATTTTATTTGCAGATACAATAGTATCTGCAAATACTTTAAACCAACAAAAGTAAGGAAAGATAAGGATTGTCACTTCATATTTGTTAAGGGTAACACTCATCATAATGAGATTCAATCATTAACATTTATACACCCAACCAGAATGCACCTCAATTATAAGAGAGACTCTAACAGACATGAGCAACTTGATTTCCTCCAGCACCATAGTAGTCGGAGATTTTAATACCCCTTTGGCAGTGTTGGATGAATCCTCCAATAAGACACTAAGCAAAGAAAATTTAGACTTAAACTTAACCATTCAACAATTGGATTCAACAGGCATCTACAGAACATTTTATCCTAACAAAATTGAATATACCTTCTTTCATCAGCCCATGGTACATCCTCCAAAATTGATCACATCTTAGGTCAAAAGTCTAACCTCAGCAAATTTAAAAGAATAGAAATTGTTCCTTGCATCTTCTTGGACCATCATGGAATAAAAGTTGAACTCAATAACAACAGGATTATGCCTTTTCATACAAGAACATGGAAACAAAATAACCTTATGCTGAATGATAGATGGGTCACAGACGAGATTAAGAAGGAAATTACCAAATTTTTGGAAAAAAACAATAATGAAGACACAAATTACCAGAACCTCTGGGATACCACAAAGGCAGTCCTAAGAGGGAAATTTATAGCATTGCAAGCCTTCCTCAAGAGAAGGGAAAGAGAGGAAGTTAACAAATTAATGGGACATCTCAAGCAACTGGAAAAGGAACAACATTCCAATCTCAAACCCAGAAGAAGAAAAGAAATAACCAAAATTAGAGCAGAAATAAATGAAATTGAATACAAAAGGATAATACAACAGATCAATACATCAAAAAGTTGTTTTTTTGAAAAGGTCAATAAAATAGACAACCCGTTGGCTAACCTAACCAGGAAAAAAAGAGTAAAATCTCTAATTTCATCAATCAGAAATGGCAAAGTTGAAATAACAACAGACTCCTCAGAAATTCAAAAAGTCAATGAATATTACAAGAAACTCTATTCTCAGAAATACAAAAATCTGAAGGAAATTATAATAATAATTGGAAGCACTCCACCTTCTTAGACTTAGAATGAAGTGGAAATGTTGAACAGATCTATATCAAGTTCTGAAATAGCATCAACTATACAAAATCTCCCTAAAAAGAAAAGCCTGGGACCAGATAGCTTCACATCAGAATTCTCTCAAACCTTTAAAGAAGAAATAGTACCTATATTGCTTAACCTTTTCCAAAATATAGAAAAAGAAGGAATACTACCCAACACATTCTGTGAAGCAAATATCACCTTGATCCCCAAACCAGGAAAAGACCCAACAAGAAAAGAAAATTATAGACCAATATCCCTAATGAATATTGATGCAAAAATATTCAATAAGATCCTATCAATCAGAATCCAGCAACACATCAAACAAATTATACACCATGACCAAGTGGGTTTTATCCCAGGGTCTCAAGGCTGGTTTATACATTCTATAAATATAATATATCACACAAACAAATTAAAAAACAAAGACCATATGACTCTATCAATGGATACAGAAAAAGATTTTGATAATACCCAGCATCCTTTCATGATCAGAACACTTAAGAAAATGGGTATAGAAGGGACATTTCTTAAACTGGTAGAGGCCATCTACAACAAACCCATAGCCAATGTCATATTGAATGGAGTTAAACTGAAATCATTTCCACTCAGATCAGGAACCAGGCAAGGTTGCCCATTGTCTCCACTGCTTTTTAACATTATAATGGAAGTCTTAGCCATTGCAATCAGGCAAGAAAAGGTGATCAAGGGTATCCATATAGGGTCAGAAGAGATCAAACTTTCACTCTTCGCAGATGATTGTATATCTTGGAAAACACCAGGGATTCTACTACAAAACTTTTAGAAGTGATCAAGGAATACAGCAATGTCTCAGGTTACAAAATCAACACTCGGCTCGGCTCCTGTGGCTCAACGGGCTAAGGTGCCAGCCATGTACACCTGAGCTTGTGGGTTCGAATCCAGCCTGGGCCTGCCAAAACAACAATGATGGCTGCAGCCAAAAAATGGCCAGGCGTTGTGGCAGGTGCCTGTAGTCCCAGCTACTTGGGAGGCGGAGGCAGGAGAATCGCTTGAGCCCAGGAGTTGGAGGTTGCTGTGAGCTGTGATGTCACGGCACTCTATCCAGGGTAACAGCTTGAGGCTCTCTCTCAAAAAAAAAAAAAAACAAAACAAAACAAAACAAAATCAACACTCATAAAACTGTAGCCTTTATATATACCAACAATAGTCAAGCTGAAAAAACAGTCAGGGTCAGGACTCTATTCCTTTCATGGTAGTACCAAAGAAGATGAAACATTTGGGAGTTTACCTAGCACAGGACGTGAAAGATCTCTATAAAGAGAACTATGAAACTCTAAGAAAAGGAATAGCTGAAAATGTTAACAAATGGAAAAACATACCATGCTCATGGCTGGGAAGAATCAACATTGTTAAAATGTCCATACTACCCAAAGCAATTTTAATGCAATGACTATTAAAGCACCACTGTTATACTTTAAAGATCTCAAAAAAATATTACATGGAATCAGAAAAAACCTCAAATAGCCAAGACATTACTGAGAAATGAAAACAAATCAGGAGGAATCACGCTACCAGACCTCAGACTCTACTATAAATCGATAGTGATCAAAACAGCATGGTACTGGCACAAAAACAGAGAGGTTAATGTATGGAACAGAATAGAGAACCAAGAGATGAACCAAGCTACTTACCATTATTTGATCTTGAATAAGCCAATTAAAAACATTCAGTGGGGAAAAGACTCCCTATTTAACAAATGGTGCTGAGTGAACTGGCTGGCGACCTGTAGAAGACTGAAACTGGACCCACACCTTTCACCATTAACTAAGATAGACTCTCACTGCATTAAAAATTTAAACTTAAGACATGAAACTACAAAAATACTAGAAGAAAGTGCAGGGAAAACACTTGAAGAAATCAGCCTGGGAGAATATTTTATGAGGAGGACCCCCCAGGCAATTGGAGCAACACCAGAAATACATTACTGGGATCTGATCAAACTACAAAGCTTCTGCACGGCCAAGAACACAGTAAGTAAAGCAAGCAGACAGCCCTCAGAATGGAAGAAGATATTTGCAGGTTAGGTCTCTGACAAGGGTTTAATAACCAGAATCCACAGAGAACTCAAATGTATTTGCAAGAAAAGAACAAGTGATCTCATCTCAGTGTGGGCAAGGGACTTGAAGAGAAACTTCTCTGAAGAAGACAGGCACACGGCCTACAGACACAGGAAAAAATGCTCATCATCCTTAATCATCAGAGGAATGTAAATCAAAACCACTTTGAGATATCATCTAATGCCAGTAAGATTAGCCCACATCACAAAATCCCAAAACCAGAGATGTTGGCATGGATGTGGACAAAAGGGAACACTTCTGCACTGCTGGTGGGAATGCAAACTAATACATTCCTTTTGGAAAGATGTTTGGAGATCACCTAGGAATCTAAAAATAGACCTGCCATTTGATCCTTCAATTCCTCTACTAGGTATATATCCAGAAGACCAAAAATGACTTTATAACAAAGATATTTGCACCAGAATGTTTATTACAGCCCAATTCATAATTGCTAAGTCATGGAAGAAGCCCAAGTGCTCATCAACCCATGAATGGATTAATAAATTGTGGCACATGTACACCATGGAATATTATGCAGACTTAAAAAAGATGGAGAATTCCTCTTTCATGTTTACGTGGATGCAGCTGGAACATATTCTTCTTAGCAAAGTATCTCAAGAATGGAAGAAAAAGTATCCAATTTACTCAGCCCTACTATGAAGCTAATTTATAGCTTTCATATGAAGGCTACAACCCAATTATAGCACAAGAATATGGGGAAAGGGGCACAGGATGGGAGGGGAGGGGGGAGGATGGGTGGAGGGAGGGCAATTGGTGGGATCACACTTATGGTACATTTTACAAGGATACAAGTTAAATCTACTAAGTGTAGAATATAAATGTCTTAACGCAATAACTAAGAAAATGCAGTGAAGGCTATGTTAACCAGTTTGATGAAAGTATTTCAAGTTGTATATAAAACCAGCACATTGTACCCCATCATTGCATTAATGTACATGGCATGATTTTAAAAAAAGACTTTTGCCATCCTTTGCATTTCTTTAATTTTGGTGAATACCAATCAACCACTAATAAAAATACAAGAAGTCATTATAAATAAAGTCTAACTCTTGATTTAGTGAAAGTACAGAAACAAAAGCAGATCATCTAAACTGACTTTCAGTGTTTACTAAAGCTAAACATATGTCCATGATATGATACAGAGGTTTCCCTTAAAAGTGTATGTTCAAGGTAATGATAATATAAACTAGAGTATTACCTCTAGGAGGAAGAATGTTGACCAAGAAAGTACACAGGAGAAACTTCAAAGGTGCTCAAAAGATCTGTATTTTGATTTGGATAGCTGTTACATAAGCATTTGCATATGAAAATTTTCTCTATATGCTTAATATTAGCTCACATTATGCTCTTTATGGTTTGTGTGTTATAACTCAAAACATTTTCTAAAACTATATATATTAGCACTTTGTTGATCATCTATCGGAGTGTCCAACCCATAGCCCACGGGCCACATGCAGATTAATTCAGGATTGGTTTGATTATCTTTGGTGTTGGGTAACACAAAAAGTGTAGGTGGACCTGTTGCTTTGCTCACTAGCTTTTGTTAGTGTTTGTGTATTTAATTGTGGCCCAAGACAACTCTCATTTTTCCAGTATGTGGCAGAAAAGAAAAAAGTTTTACATCTTTGAAGCAAAATAATAGAATAGTACTGAAGAGGGTGAGATTATGAAATAAAAAGCCTTTATTCCAATTTTGGTTTCCCTGTTCCCTGGCTAGAAGATTTTGGGTAAGTTATTTAACATGTGTGATTCTCTCAGCATTAAAATGACAACGATGATGATATCTGCCTGAAAGTTGTTTTGGAAGAGAATGTGTGTGAAAGCATTTTGTAAACTGCAAATGTTAGTACCTGTATTATAGAGAATGCAAAATTCACATATTTTTGAAGTAAAGCTGTTTGAGATTTTCTAGAACTTTCTTAATTTCCTATTTCTAGTACAATAACTCTTAACTACATTATGCTTTGTGCTAAAGCAGTTGAATTATAGGAAAAAATATAAAGGAAATTGTCCAATGCAATTCACAGCTTCTATTTCTCATAGCATTTTCTGCTGCATTTCCCAAGAAAGATCTCCACATCAAGACCTATAGAAGAACTTTCTATATTTTTGTATCACCTAAATCTCTGGAGTTTTTTTTAAATGTATGGACACTAATCACGCTTTTATCTTTAATATATCTACAAAAACCCAGAGGCAAATCTCTGGCCTGTGCTGGGCAAGGAATAGCACTTCCCTACATGTACTTTGTACATTGCGATCACTCCTGGCTTTGTTCTACTTTCCTATGCATAGTCTCCCTCTAAGACTCACTTTGATTTGTTTTATCAATTATGCATATTTATCTAGGAAATCTGTCACAAATCATCTTTAGAAATAGAGACTATTGTGAAAAAACAATAGTGATAACAAAACAACCTGAGTGAGTTGGACTCATATCTACTACAGAAGTCAAGAGCATGCAGCACATAAGCAGTTCCACACATCTAGACACAGGTACATATGCCACAGAATTCCCTGAAGGTGCTCTTATGATGCCCTTCACATTCATCTTACCAGCAGGAGTCCCTGGCTAGAAAAGGATCCTTGGGGCTCGGTGCCTGTGGCTCAACAGGCTAAGGCGCCAGCCACGTACACCTGAGCTGGCGGGTTCGAATCCAGCCCGGGCCCGCCAAACAACAATGACGGCTGCAACCAAAAAATGGCCGGGCGTTGTGGTGGGCGCCTGTAGTCCCAGCTACTTGGGAGG
>CAUYRH010052266.1:0-11680 GCA_963574655.1 Perodicticus potto | reverse complement strand
CCAGTGAGTAACCTCTGATGTCTCTTTCTTCACATTAGCTTGGTCCACACACCAGGAGCCTCAGTTATAGGAAATTCTCAGGGAAAGAACAAAAAGCATGATGAGAGCCAAAGCCACAAACTTCATTACCAGAGTTGCTTTGGCTCCTTCACCCTATTTAAAGAGATCCTGCTTTTTAGAAAAATAAGACATTTCAGTCAGACAGGGAACACTTGGCGCTACCCTGGCCTCAGACAACAGCAGCGCTTCTCCATGTTGGCTGCCTGTTGGGATCATGGGGTAACCTTAAAAATTTCCTTATCTAGGTCCCACCCCCCAAAAGTAGATTTCACAGTCTGGAGTGTGAACCAGGCATCAGTATTTCTCTAAACAACCCAGGTGGTTACTCCAGGGGGGCAGCCAACAGTTAGAACCAGGGCCTCTGATGGCCAAGATGGCTTTGAGGGGGCTGTGGGTGTTAGGGGACCTACACTTTTAAACAGTCAGAAGCCCGAGTGGCAGGTGGAGCGGGACTGGGGCTCGGATGGCACAACCAGGAGAGTGATTATCACTGAGGACTATTGGAGATGACACGTCCTGGCATTTGACAGGATCAGTGCAAGTTCATTCATTCTGTAAACAGGATTTGCTTGAATATCTGTAGAGACAGACAATCATGCTCTGTGCCAGGACACACAGAGACCTGCTCTTCTAGGAACTCAGAGTCTAATGTTTTAATTTCATTATCATCGCTGGAAGTGTCTCCATTAACTGTTTTTCTTTCACAGGTGCCAGAATCCAATTATGGACTCTTCGATTGCCTCAATCCTGACGTAATTGCATTTTCTCTCTGTCTTGTCCTTCAGTCTAAAATGGATTATTACTGTTCCCTATCCATAGATGATTTAGGGAGAATACATTTGACGTTTTTTACAGTAATATTTTCAGGAACATAAACCACAATTAGAGGATTTTCTCCAAGGTACAAACTAAAAATCTATGGCAGGTAGAGTAAGAATCATGTGAGTGGTGTGAACAGGGATGCTGTGGACAGTCCCTCCCACCGGGGAGACTCACCAGAACACTGCCCCCTTCAGGCCCGGAAAGGGAACAACAGGGGCCCAGCTCTCCTCCTGTCTAAGGGAGCAACATTCCTCTCCACACACACTTGTTCTGCAACTTCTCTTTTGCACATAAGAAGATAACATAAGTCATACAATTACATTTATAAATGTACCAAATTCTGATTCCAATAGAAGTTAATTAACTAGAATCCAGAAACCACAAGAGTATTTTCTTTCTCTGAAATTACTATCATGTCATTATTTTTCAGAGGGTCCGTCACAGAACAATCCCATAGTCACTGATAATGGCCCCATTGTAATCTTGTGGAATACATCCCCTATGATTGTGAAAACTCCTCAGAAAACATTACACATAATCAGTTCCTTTCAGAACACTTTAACTCAGCTGATGATTTTCTGCAGTTCGTTTTGAACCAAGCAAGCCAGCTCAGAGACAGGTCTGTATTTCTATCCGGTAATTGCCTTTAATACAGACTTTGATCTATACATGAGGCCTCCCGCTCCATTGCGGGCTGCCTTGCCTGTTCCTGAGGAGCTTTGGGTGTCCCTGAAGGCTCGGCCTCTGCTCAGAGAGAGGTGCCAGGCACACAGACCCTGCACCTGGCCCGGCTCCTGCTGCCTCCACTGCACAGTCTGAACAAGGGCAGGGATGCAGCTCTACGTCCCTGGGCCCCTGGGGTTTCTCACTCCAGTTCATATCTGGACTGTTTCCTATTGCTCGTCTCACATAACCCCTGACTGCCTTCTCCTCTATGGGACTGTCCCATTCACATCATAACAAGCACAAGCTTCTGTGTCAGACAGGCCTTAAAGCAATTTTGGTGATGTGTTTTTGAAAACGTCTGACTGCATTCTTCAGACATTTACAAATAGATTTGAACTTGAACAAAAGTTTCTAGGAATTAATTGTTATGTAACTGCTTTGGCCCCTTTCTTACAGATTATGAAACAGCTGTATGACATCTTGCAATCCTGTGTAAGTGTTTGATCTTGGTGTTTCATCGTTATCAGAACATGGAAGAGGAGGGCGGGCTCAGGGAAATAAAGGGAAACAAGCAGGACATGGGAAATTGTGTGTGAGAGTTCTGTCATCATATCCTGGCTTCATTTCCAATGTCTTCCTTTTAATAAAAGACTGAATCATCAGTAATGAACTGAAAATGTTCCCCATCCTAAGAAAATTACTAATTAATCAAGGACTCAATTTTGTGAACTGTGTGAAAGGCATTGTAATTTCTTGGAAATGCTAAAGGCAGTTAGTAGCCCTTTGTCCTCTCAGACTTGATTTACGTGTTTCCTATCAAAAATTAATGAGATGAAAATTATTTTAAGAAGAAATATTCCTTTAATTTCACATAACTTGGGTTTTTGAAAAATATGTAGAAGTCATTTTTTTTTTTATTTTCAGCAGTTTTACTGTAATGTCTAGTTCTTTGTGATTCTCTTACTTGGGGTTCACAGCAATTCTTGAGACTGTAGACTAATGTCTTTCATCATGTGGGAGCGTGTGTAGCTAATATCTCATGAAATGTTTCCTCTCCCCTAGCCTCGTGCTGCTTTCCATATGTCTCTCCTGCCCGTCTCTGTTTTCTGTGCTTTGTGCCTCTCTGCTTCAGCCTAAATCTCATCTCTGATCCATCTTCCACTTCATGAATTTTGGCTTCAGTTGTACTTAATCAGATGGTATACTGCTTAAGCTGGTATACTGATGTGTTAATGCTTAATTTCACTGTTATATTTTCAGTTCTATTATGTCCATTTAATGCCAAAAGTCTTATCTTTTAATCTGACCACGTGCATCACACTTACCTGAAAGTCAGTGTCTCATAATTACCCAGGAGGTCCTCAAGGACCCCCTCAGGGGATCATCCTGTTATCAATCTTTTTATTTTAATTTTACTTTTTATTTTTCACTAGAATTTTGTCCCATTTCCCCCTTGGATTCCTTTGGAGAAGGGCCTTGTCATTTTTGAGTCAACAGAAATCATTGCTTATGAAAACTGTAGACACAACAGTTGAGGTGAGGTTCCGGTGACGCTGTCTCCTGAACACCTGGCCTGCTGTGGACCGGAGGCACAGTGTCCACACGGCACCTCATTCCCCCAAAGGACGAGAAGTCGAGCAGATCCCGCTGCCTCACCCCACTCCCGGGGCAGGCCCGTGGCATTCGATCCTAAAGCCTGGTCACTTGCCAAGTCCCCTTCTCTCTGGCAGCTCTGGAATTTGGACATGTATTGCCCAGCCCTGGGAGTCTGTCACAGGCTGCGCTCAGCATCTTGCTCCTAATCTGGAAATGCCAAGTGCCTTGAGGGACAGAGCAGGGTCAGGTGCCTTCCTAGGATGCTTCCTTCTCCACCATCCCGGGACACCATCCCGCCTCCCTTAGAATGCTGGGACCTTCAAACAGATGCTGTCTTTGAAAATATTTTTTATGCACTTCTCTAGAAGGATCGGCTGAACCAACAAGGTTGCAAACAGAATTCTCCATTTTCTTTCAAAGAAATAAAAATATTGTAAATGTCATTGATTAAGCTGATAAACAAAAACAGAGGATGTTAGTTAAAAGTTAAAGAAACTAAGAAAATACAGTATTGGTTGAAAATTCCTCTCTCTGTAGCTATGTAACTTAACATATTTTTGTTGTATCAATAATAGTATGTGATGTTTACATGTCAGGTATATAAATGTGCTCTTGTCTTATCAGAAAAACCCTTCACCATTGGAGATGAATTTTCTAGCTAGTATGGCATCATTAACAGAAGAAAATTATGCTCTTCCAAACCCTGGCTTGGAGGCTCCCTCTCCCCTTGAAGGAGAGGAGCAGTCCTGATTGATGACGCTCTCCGGGAGCCCCACAGCCACCAGCAGCTTCTTCACCCAAGGATCCTGTGACAGCATAGTCTGAAGATCAAACACAGGGCACTGCTGCTGTGACACAGTTTTCCTTTTGCAGTGTCTTGGATAAAGGGCAAGGATTCAATAAAATTTCGTATCATCATATTATCTGCAGTCCAGTGTGTTTTTCCATCATCTTGAGCATTTTAAGAGCGACTAGGAAAATGAGCAAGGGAATCTAGGAAATGAGGTCTTTGTTTGTGTCTGGGCGGTCATATTCCTGGCTGCGAATCAGGGTTTTAATATAAGGGAACATCACTGGGACGAGCTGGGTGAGGAGTCAGCTGCAGTCTCTGCTGAGCTTGGGGATCAGGTGGGTGACAGAAGGATCCTGTGCCCATCCTACATCCACGGGCTGAGGAGACACTTATTGTGTTTCTAGCAAGAAGAGAGGGTTTCTGGCCCTTTATCTTGGACAGAAATTTACAAAGTCAATGAGAAATATGTTTAAAATTTCTCTTTGCCTTACTTGGGAGGGAAGTTACAAGGGTCTCCTTCGCTCTGTCTTGGAGATGAATAAATAAAAAGAGAACATCAGTCAAAGTAATTCCTGTAAGTTGTGCAAGTTTGTTGTGGACAGGCCTGCTGATGAGTGTCCTGGCTGCAGGTACCCATGTTTCTGCTGTCAGCGCAGAACACCCCTGCTCCCTGTCTCCATGGCCCTTGTGGGAGATAACACTGGAAATGGAGAGAAAGGAGCAATTGTTTTATTCCTGAGAAGGACTTTTACAGTCACCACCACCCATATCACAAACTTCTGCATACGAGACAGTCTGAGACAGAGATCAGTACACAAGATGAGATACAAGTTCATCTAATTACGAATTGACAATTCCCTTATCTTTTTCTGAAAATTGACAACAAGTTTGACTTTTTACCAGCTGGTGGAATAAAAGTACAACGGGCACACACAGAATTTCAAATGCTACTTGTCTACAAGATGTGGCTGTGTTTGCTCTGAGGGTCCCCAGTGTTGGGGAATCCGGATGTGTGAGCTCAGTCTCTGGCCTGGCCTGGCTCTAGAGCCCATGTTCCCCTGTGTAATTAGGTGTCATGACAGGGCCTCAGCTGGCTGCAGAGCTGGGGGAAACACGATGTCCCCAAATCAATCCTGAGAACAGATGGGTGCTGTCCGTGTGACGTCATGTGTGTGTCAGGCCCCAAGTCAGAAAGCATACAAAGCCACAGAGTCTTTTCCAGGGTGGGCTTGTGGGCTCAGAGATTGCCCCACTTTCCTGACCTCATCCGAACCCAATTCCCACCCGCAGACCCCACCTCCAAGATGGACAGCTGTCACATGTGGGACCAGGACTTTGGTGGGAGAATTCTGGGGCCACAATTGAGTTTAGGATTTTGTTTCAGCCACTTTCACAGTCACCCTGGGCTGCATGCAGCCCTCAGAGGAGGGTTGGACAGCCCTGTCTAGGCAGTAATGACAGGGAGAAGAAAGTCTGCCAGGAACCAGCATAGCCAAGTTTTTAGGAACCTAGGAGTAGACCGGCACAGGATGGAAAAGGAACAGAGAAAATGGTGGGATCAGGAGGACCTTTCCTCAATAGGAAAAGGCAACCTCAGTTTTATTGCACAGTTTTTATATACAGTAGCTTGAAGGCATGATTTTGTCATAATTGCATAACTTGATTAAAAGCAGCCTAAAAGCAGAATAGTATTCTCAGCAGTCTGAGATGACCAAAAGGGCATGTCTCCATTCTAATCTGGTTCAAGAACCAGCCATAACAGGAAACAGCTGGGGCCAGGGTGCATTCAGTCTTTGACTCAGATGCAGTTCCTCAAAACTGGGGGATCTTACCTCTCAGGAGTCCCAGGAGGTCGGCTCCCAACAGCTCCCCCTCTTTTTCTTTCTAACTGCATACAGTGAAGATTGGCCTTTAATTCTCAGACTGCTGTGAAGGCTCTCCAAAGGGCTGCAGGAAATATACACAGCAAAATCAAGACCATTATTCTTAATCCAATAAGGGCATATATCACATAAGTGAAAGATGTTGATGGTATAAAGTTAATAAGAAACTGCTTTATTGCTGTGGCCACCTCTTGTGGTGACAACATCTGTAAATGGGCATTTTGAATAGACAGAATATAGGAATGCAGAGCAGCAATATCTACTGAAAAGTTATTAGAAATCCAAATGCCCTGCAAGTGGTGCTGGACATGATCCCAACTCCACTCAGTAGCATTATATTTATAAGCAGTAACACAAATCCCTTCAAACTCTGCATGACAGCGTAGAGGAAGACAGGCCTTAAGGGCTTCAACTTGTTGTCCTCAAAGCAGGACCACCTCTTTAAGGGCATTAGGTTTTTCCTCAATTTTATGATCAATCTTTTCCTGAATGCCTAAAGACATTGAAACATTTTTAGAAAGAGCATTTACATAATGAGCAGTCTGTATGGATTGAGTAAGAGCTACTTAAGCAGTAGCAGCTACAGCTACAGTAGTTGCAAGGGCAGTAATTCCAGCAACTAATATGCCTAAAACACACTTAGTGCGTTCAAGCTGCTCAACTAATAACTGCAAAACTCGATACCCAGGATCAGCATACCAAGTGCCATTCACATGTACTGGAATCATAACAAGAGGGGGTTGCTACAGCAAAACAATATCTTGGTACTGCTGGGTGTTGGAAAGACAATTAGTTAAGTTACAATTAGTGCAAATAACAACATATTCATACTCTGTGGCCACAGAGCTTTTCTGGGGAAAAATGTGAGACTTAGTGTTTAAATGTTTAAAGGACATGTTAAAAAAAACACGGAGGTGTTTTACACATTGCCTTGAGATACAAAGTTTGCCTTTTAGCCTCTTTCTCCACAGTAGGATGTGTGAAGGTTATTGGACCAGTGGCAGCAGCAGCTCGCCAAAGGCCTGTTTGCAACTGACCTCCAAGGGTAGACAAAATTGTCCAGTCCCCGGTGGCCCCTCCCAATTGGAAGAGTTGCCCCACCACTAACGGCAACAAAGAAGGGGACCTGGCTTTATTCACAATAGCCAAAAAGGGACGGGACCAATCATACACAGAACAACAAGTGCCAACATTTTTGTGGATAGCTCCAGGGGTATAAGAACATGCTCTCCACTGGGGAAAGTCATCAAAAGAATGTTCATGCCCTAATAATGGGCAGGGAGGTAAAGAGGCTGGGAGAGATACCCCCAGTGTGATGGCTTACAGTTGAGGAAACGCATAAAAAGTCATGTTTCACTCAGAAAAAGGAAGTATGGGATTGGAGCCAGAAGGAGTACGCCCATTGCGATGGCCTAAAATCTTGCGTAGTTCCATGGCTAGCTGTAAAGAGCCTGTGTGATTCATCCGATGAGTCATACACAGAGGAACTCACTCAGAGGACCCGGTATGATTATAGAGGGTCCACTGAGTAATCAATGGGCTCCCCATCAAGTGGTCCAAACAAAGAGTTGTTATTGACAAAGACTGGCACATTAGGATCATCCCAGACAACAGGGTGAAGAAGAGGGGGATCAGGGAAATAAGCCCAATAGGGTTCCCCTCCCACCAGGCCAACCTGCAACATTAGCGATGTTAACATAGCCACAAACCAGGCGTGGACACTGTTCCCTGCCTCTGGAGTAGGTCCTCCGCCTGAGAGGTCAGCCGCTTCACTTGTTCCTGGGTGGGTAGCTGTGCTGACGAGGTTCTGTGAGATAGTCCAGAGGGTCCCTTTGCTGCACGGTCTCGGGAAGGGGGAGCGGAATCCTCCAGCTTCATTTTCTTTTCTTTTTCTTTTTTTTTTGCCTTTTTTGGCTGGGGCTGGGGTTGAACCAGCCACCTCCAGTATATGGGGCTGGTGCCCTACTGGTTCAAACCTAGCATCAGCCAAAACTGAAAAAAAAAAAAAGTGAGACTGTTAGCCATTCCCCGAGGCAGAACATGCCATTGAAAATGATGCATAGGCTGTTGAAAATTAACTAATGGTAGGCTAAAAGCAAAATGCTGGCAATCCAGGGGAGCAAGAGGAATAATTAAAAAAAAATCCTTAAGATCAATTACATAAACAGGCCAAGAATTAGGGACAGCAACAGAGAATGGTTATCCAGGCTGCAACACTCCCATAATTTCCATAGTGGCGTTCACTGCATGGAGATCTTGCAACAGCCTCCATTTTCCTGATTTTTTCTTAATAACAAAAATTGGAGTGTTCCAAGGGCTGTTAGAAGGCTCAATATGACCAAGGTCTAACTGCTGTTATATTAAAGTCACAACTGCCTGAAGCTTCTCTTGAGTCAAAGGCCACTGATCTACCCAGACCAGGTCAGATGTTTTCCATGTAATAGGATCTGCAGTCAGGTGAGCAGCTGCAATCAGTGGCCTGAAGGAAAAGGCTCAAAACTGAGGCCCTGGCGTGGGGGCCATGGTTGCGGTAGCAAAGGCTGGGTTATTCACTGAGCATGTTTACCCAATGCTGATAGGGGATTAAAACCTTTCTTAAGCATCAAATTGGATACAGTTTCATTCGGCCTGATAAGCAGTGCTCCCAATTGTTTGAGAACATCCCTCCTCCATAAATTGCACGGAAGGTGTTCCAGCACAAAAGGTTGAAAAGTACCAGAATTACCTTCGGGGTCTGTCCAAGTTAGGAGGGCAGAGCTTTGAAGGGGATTTTGACTCCAACCTATTCCCTGCATCTGAGTCATGGATGGGGTCAAAGGTCAGATTGAAGGTCAATGTTGCTTTGACATGACTGAAATATCTGCCCCGGTATCAAGGATACCCGGGAAAGAATGGCCTTGAATAGTAAGTGCGAGTTGGGGGCATTCCTGAGAAATAGCTCTGACTCCAATAGGCATTGGAGGACCCGAAGCCCTCAGATCCTCTGCTCCCTCCCTTCTGAACCTGTCCACATTTTTGAAAAGGTACAAGCATAAGCTGAGCAATGCATTCTCCTGGAATAACAGACACAATACCATGAGGGACTGCAACCTGAATTTGTATTTCTCCTTTATAATCAGAGTCAATGACTCCAGGGAGAACTTGGAGACCCTGGATGGTAGAGCTGCTTTGCCCAAGCAGAAGTCCCACAGTACCTGTGGGAATTCTCTGAGGTTCTAGGTCTGGAGTTAATACGTAGTGGGCGATGGAACTGAGGTCCAGTCCTCAGGAGCCCAGGCTTTCTGGAAAAAGATATTCAACTCACTTTTCAGGGAGTGGTGACTGTTGAGATGGGACTGTCTCCCCTTGATTGTGGGTGACTGCCCCATTGTTTGATGGGCCTGGGGCCAGGCCCAGACCCAGTTTCCCAAATTTGGCTTAAGTGTCCTGCCCTGAGAATCAGTTTTTGATCTGCATTCATTAGCCCAATGAAAGCCTCGCTGACATTTGGTACATAAAGAAGTGGGTCCAGCACACGTAGGCGCCGAAGTGCCCTGAGGGCGTTGTGGACACTGCTCACTAAAATGACCAGGCTTTCCATAATTGAAACAATTGTCATTTCGTTGGGGCCCAGAGGGATTTACTTATTGGCTATTCCATTGCATCTGCTGATATACCACTCCAATGGGTACCCCTTTCATCCCAGCTGTGAACAGGCCCCTTGAGTGTAAGAAGATCCAACCTCTGCACAAAGGCGAATACTGTCTTCCAAAGACTCTCTTTTTTTTGTAAGGGCGGATAGCAACCTGACAGGCAGAATTAGCATTCTCAAAGGCTAATTGGCAGACAATTAAAGTCCCAGTCTCCGGGTCAGCGATTACACACCCCACTGCTTGCAGCAGCCCAGCAACAAAATCTTGATAATTTTCATCAGGGCCCTGAAGAATTTTACTCAGCTCCTCTGTTTGGAGCTGTGAGGGTAGCCTCCTCCAGGCTGCAAGTGCCATACTGGCAACCTGATGGTATACAAACCGAGGCCAATTAACTGGGGTTGCAGTATCAGAATAGTTTCCCATTCCTGTAAGCATATCATAAGACGCTCCATTGTTAGCTTGGTGGTTGCACCGCACCATCTCATCAGCTTTATCCACGTACTCAGCTTTCCATAAGAGATATTCCCCCCCCCCAGAAAGACACACCTTGGCAATACTTTTCCAATCATTAGGTGGCAAGACATCATCCCCCAGGGTATCTATCATAGCCATGGTAAAAGGGGCAGTAGCTCCGTATTGAGAGACTGCTGCCTTTATATCTTTCAAAGTCTTAAAAGGGATGGGTTCATGGCACAGCTTCTCTAGCCAATTTCAAAGCTTGTTGCAATGGAGTAGCAGACAGGGAAGACACCAGGGAATAGCAAAGGGGAAATTGCTTGAGGGAAGGAGCTGGAGCAGAGGGAGCAAAACCTGCAGAAGCCAGGGGAACAGGTGCCACTGGAGCCGGGAGAGCAGGCGCTGCAGGAGCTGGGGAAGTGGACTGAACAAGGGGAGCTATAGAGGGAGAGAACTTGGAGCGATCACACTCCTTTTTCTTAACGACAGCCTGAAAGGCTGCGAAAGCTTTAATCAAATCTTTGCTTGGCACTCCCTCAAAATCATATAATCACTGTAACTTTTTTCCCCAAGGGGCTGTTCCCCCTCTCTGTACCACTCCTTATATGAAGCGGCCTCTCCCTCAAGCTGTTGTTTCCTCTGGAGACAGAGGCATCTGTATCATCCAAAGCGGGCGCAGAGGGAGTGTGCTGGAGGGGACTTACGCTCAACCTCAGGTTTCAGGTCGAGACAATCCTTGACCAAATTATATATGGTAGAAGTTTCAGCGGGGATACCATCAGGCCCTCAAGAACTGTAATAAGCTCTCAAACAGGACCCAACTTTTGCCCAAGTATCTTGATTGACAGTTCCTTCCTCTGGGAACCAAGGGCATACCTCCAACACAAGCTGCAGAAAACACTCAAATTGCTGAGTCCACCCCCGGGCTCTGTGAGCTGTGAGCATGGACTTTAGCACTTGCACATACAAATGACAGTCTTTTGACCCAGACTGTCCCGTGCTTTACTCCTGATGAAAATGCTTTACCCCCTCAATTACCTAAATTTGCAGAAGTATATGACCTACTTCCATTAAGGACTCACCTATGAGTCAACCAGGCTGCAAAACACCCGCCTCGGGATGTCCCGCGGGGTCAGTATTCCTCAGGCCACTGTTGGGGCGCCACCAGCCAGGAAGCAGCCTAGCCAAGTTATTAGGAACCTAGGAGGAGATTGGTGTGGGATGGAAAAGGAACACAGAAAATAGCGGGATCAGGAGGACCTTTCCTCAACAGGACAAGGCAACCTCAGCTTTATTGGACAGCTTTTATATACAGCAGCTTAAAGGCATGATTTTGTCATAATTGCATGACTTGATTAAAAGCAGCCTAAAAGCAGAATAGCATTCTCAGCAGTCTGAGATGACCAAAAGGGCAAGTCTCCATTCTAATCTGGTTCAGGAACCAGCCATAACAGGAAACAGCTGGGGCTAGGTTGCATTTGATCTTTGACTCAGATGTGGTTCCTCAACTCTGGGAGCCCTTACTCCCCAGGAGGTCGGCTCTCAACAAAAGTCTGCTTGGTACAGACACAACCATCCATTCCCTCAACCACACGGAATGTCACCCTGGTGCTGGGTGACTCTACAAGGACAGAGCCATGGACACAGGGCACCTGCATCTGCTCCTGGGACAGGGCTGCCGTGACACGGGGCAGGACGCACCCAGGGCATAGTGATGCCGAGTGCTTCCTCAGAACCTGACTGTCAGACCACTGTTATTTCAGGTATTTCTT
>CAUYRH010052265.1:0-48099 GCA_963574655.1 Perodicticus potto | reverse complement strand
AAGTATCTCAAGAATGGAAGAAAAAGTATCCAATGTACTCAGCCCTACTATGAAGCTAATCTATAGCTTTCATATGAAGGCTAAAACCCAGTTATAGCACAAGAAATGGGGAAAGGGGCAAGGGAGGGGAGGGGAGGGGAGAGGATGGATGGAGGGAGGGTGATTGGTGGGATCACACTTATGGTGCATCTTACAAGGGTACAAGTGAAAATTACTAAATGTAGAATATAAATGTGTTCATATAGTGATTAAAAGGCCACGAAGGCTATGTTAAATAGTTCAATGAAAATATTTCAGATTGTATATGAAGTCAGCACATTGTGCCCCATGATTGCACCAATGTACACAATTTTGATTTAATAAAAATTAAAAAAAAAAAGAAAAAAGCACACACACACACACACACACAGAGTGTGCCAAAAAAATACATACATTATGAAAGAAAAATACTGTATTAAAGTTGTAACACTTGATATGTACCAATAAAGTCCTTTATTTTGTTTATTATATCTTTTGTCTCTTATAATTGCAGAAGTCAAACATGATTTGGGTATTACAATTTTAACACAATTTTTTCCTGTCTTAAAATATGCATACACTTTTTTTTGTAACTTCAGGTGCCATTTTGGTGGGGGGAACATTTTAAGAAAGGAGAAAACTGTATTAAAATTATAACACTCACCCAGGTGCAGTGGCTCACACCTGTAATCCTAGCACTCTGAGAGGCCAAGACAAGCAGGTCGCTTGAGCTCAGGAGTTTTGAGACCAGCCTGAGCAAATGTGTAACCCTGTCTCCACTAAAAACAGAAAAAACCTAGTTGGGTGTTGTAGTAGATGCCTGTAGACCCAACTACTTGGGAACCTGAGGCAGGAGGATTGCTTGACTTCACGAGTTTGAGGTTGCTGTAAGCTATGACACCATGGCACTCTACCCCAGGGTGACAGAGTGAGAGAGTCTGTCTCAAAAAAAAGAAAAAAAAATTGTAATACTCAAGTCTCATTTCATTTCTGCAATTACAAGAGATACAAGATATAATATGCAAGATGACAAATGTTATCAATATATAGTGAGGGTTACACTCTTAATACAGTTTTTTCCTTTCTTAAAATGTGTATACACTTTTTGGCACCCTCTTTATACAGTTATGTATATGTATAATGGTACATGTAGATGAAAGGTCTCATGGCATCCACATTTCTTTCATGATCTTCAACAGTTCCCACAGGGAGTACTGTGACTACTTTCTCAAATTAGCAATGGGGAAACTCCTTTTCTAGCAGGAACATCTAACAAGACAGGGCTAGGAAGAGGCAGTTCTAGGGGCCTGTGGGCCAGCAGCATTGCTGAGTATGAATGGAAATCTCTGCCCAGCACTCTACAATCTGGGGGGTGGAGTGTGGGCAGGCAGCAGGCACTTTTGACAGAGGCTCACACCAAGGCAATCTGATTCAACTAGTTGAATTCCAAGTCTAGGGAAAACCCAAGCTGGGACAGAAATTGGAGGTAGTCGTGAGACTCTAGTCTTGGGAAAACTTAGACATGTTGACATGTTTTCCCAAACACCTTCTTTGCTTTTGTTGTTCCAACTAAGTGCACAGTGATTTCCCTCCAGGGGCCTCTTAAAGCATACCTGGCCTCAGAGAGTGTCCACTGTTAACATTGCAGGTGACATGGGGCGGAGTGACAGTAGGGGGTGTGCTGTGTTGTTCTGGGGTTTCAACGGGGGCATCTATGGGGCAGTTGACCAGCCCAGGCTCTCAGACTGCTTGAACCACTTTAACCACAAAAACTCATGTCATAAGCGTTTTATACATGTAAGAGAAGGAAGAAAGATTTTCCCTGTTCTAAAAAAGAAATGTTTGAAAACCACCAATTTAGAAAACTTTTGTAAGAAGACATGATCGTTGCAGTTTTAATCTCTTACTTTCTTGGTTTTAATTGAAATATTCTGGGTCGGTCATTCATACCTCCATCTCTCTCTCTTTCTCTCATTATCCTTCACTGCCTGCCTCCAGCTATGTCTGCTCAGACAAGGACAAGACCTTGTAAGATGATGGAGCCACGGATGGAAAATCCACGTACAGCAATTGGAAGGTAATAACAATGAAACAGGTGAAGAAAGTAAAGACAGGAAGAAGGAGATATATGTTGTAACAGATTTGGGATTACAGGAAGACAAGTAGGTCTCAATGTAATAAGTTATTAAGTCAAAAAATGATACTAGCATGGTAATTAGACCAAGAGAATTAGGAACCCCAAAAGGCCAATAATGGATTAGACAGATATTTTTATGTCTGAATGTGTTTCAAAATTGAGACAGAGGCTACTCATGAACTCTCCAAGACTGCCCTCTTTTCTTCTACATAACGGGGCTTAAAGTGGGTTCTTGTCTGCCAAACTAGAGACAAAACACACCAGCTTCTTTTCTGGTTGCTGCTGTAAAAATATGACTGATCTTAAACCTCTAGGTCACTTCCAACCAAAAAAAGAGGTTCCTTGCTCTAGATTTTCTTTTTTTCTTTTCTTCCCATAAACTGGATCACCAGTCCCTGCAGCCCAGCTTTGACCGCACAGGAAAAACACTCTGGAGCAGGGACAGGGAACCTGTGGCCTTAAAAACATGTGGCTTTCTAGATCGTTTGACTGAAACCGAATTTTATAGAACAAATCCTTTTACTCTTATTAATACATGTTGTCTTTTATATTTTTAAAATGAACATATCTAAAATACAAATAAATGTATTTAAGATATCAAAGAATAAAATAATTTTCAAGAAATAATCCTCCTATATTGATCAGCACAATTAGAGCATTAGTAAGCCATAAGGGCTACCTTGATGGCTGCTACAGTCGTGATTTAGTTCTAATTTTCCCCACCTGACTGGCACCACTACCCCACAGGCTGGTTTGTGAGAGTTTATGGGGGTTGAGTTAGCCAGTCTGTTAATCAGCTTTTGACAATGGCGCCCTGTGTTTCTGTTTGAAGTGGAATTGGTGAACAGCTGCATAGCTTAAATTCTGTCTCCTCACCAGTCCATCATGTTAAAGAACACCAAGAGAATGCTGATGAATGAAAACAGACTTTTAAATGAGGATTGGGAATTGCAATATTCTCCTGTTTCTGCTAAAGATATGATGATTTTCTTGCTTTGTGGTACAGCAGTATCAGCACTGACGAATTATTCAGTGCTCTTCAGCATTATAACATTCATAAGGACAACACATATTTTAAATTAGAGGGAGAGGCACCGAAAGTTTATTGCAGAAATTGAAAGATGAAAAGCAAAAGCAAAGACAATTCATTCAAGCAGCAATAAGACCTGGAAATAATGCCACTGAAACAATTTGTAAAGTAGCTTATATACTTGGGATATAGGGGAAGCCATTTAGGGATGTAGAGATTGGGAAAGAAGGCATTGTCAAAGTCATAGGATGCTCAGTACCTGATAATGTTTCCAAGTATGAACAACTGCCTCTTTCAAGGAGAACAATAACTGATCAGCAGCACGAATTAGACTTCAACTTAGCAGAAAAACTTAATACAATACTTCAAAAGGAAAATATCTATTATTCAACTGCTTTGGATGAATAAACTGGTACTACAGACTCGGCGTAAGTTTTATACTTCATTTGGGTCATAAAAGATTAATTTCTTTGCTATGAAGAGTCACTTACTTTGGGCATTCCTGCAAACAGAACATGGGAAATAGACATTTGCAACAAATTTCAAGACATATGTTGTGAAGTTGGACTGCATTTGGTAGATTTAGTGAGTGTATGTAGAGATAGTGCACCTTCCACGACAGGAAAACATGAAGGGTTTATTGCATAGATTAAAAAAATGTATAAGCAGGCTGGTTGTGGTAGCTCACGCCTGTAATCCCAGCACTTGAGAGGCCAAGGCAGGTGGATTGCCTGAGTTCATGGATTCAGACAAGCCTGAGCAAGACTGAGACCCTGTCTCTAAAAATAGCCAGGCATTGTGGTGGGCGCCTGTAGTCACAGCTACTCGGGAGGCTGAGGCAAAAGAATCACTTGAGCCCAAGAGTTTGAGGTTTCTGTGACTTAAGACGCCATGGCACTCTACCAAGGCCAAAGTTACAAAGTGAGAGTGTGTCTCAAAAAAGAAAAAAAAAAGTATAAGCAGATCCAGATATTTTCATTTCTTTTCTTTGTGTCTTGCATCAGCAAAATCTTTGGGCTAAAGTTACTGTTTTAAGTGATACATTGCAGAAAGTTATAAGTATTATGAACTATATTCATGCAAATAAAACATGGTGAAAGTTGAACAATGAGGTGTTCAGTGCGGATTTACTGTATCATCCTACAGTACATTGCCCGTCAAAAGGACAAACTGTTAGTCAAAATTTTATACATGCGAGAGCAGATAGCTAAATTTTATAAAGAACAGAGTCAGAAATGTGAATTACTGAAAGATTTCTATAGGAATACAGCATTTCTGTGTGATATTATATCAAATTATAATGACTTGAGTATTTCTTTGCAAGGTAAAATTAAGTAGATATTTGATTTATGGCAAAAAATCCAAGCATTTTGAAAATAGCTTTTTTCAAAATGCTTCTTCTTTAAAAGGAAACTTTGGATAACATTTTCCCCAGTTTGCAAAGGTCATTGATAGGCAGGATGATATTAATATATGCAAATCAGTTGAAGACAATGCAGTTGTTATGGATCTATCAATTTGAGAGCACAAATTAAGGTTCATTGACTTTGAGAATCACAACATCACACTCAAATTAGCATTTCAGCCTCACCTACTTGATATCACTAAGGCACCTGAAGATCCATAGATGGAACTGATTGAGCTCTCAGTAGATGATATGTTAAATCATTATTTGATGCTAAGAAAAATCTAATTAAAATATGGAAAAATGCAGTGGAATACCCATGTGTTTGCCAACATGCCAATGCTTTCTGGCTTCTTCTTTTTTTTTTTTTTACAGGCCCTCAGTAGAGTGCCATGGTGTCACAGCTCACAGCAACCTCCAGCTCTTGGGTTTAGGCAATTATCTTGCCTTAGCCTCCTGAGTAGCTGGGACCACAGGTGCCCGCCACAATGCCCAGCTATTTTTTGTTGCAGTTTGGCTGGGGCCAGGTTTGAACTTGTCACCCTTAGTATGTGGGGCTGGCACCCTCCTCACTGAGCCACAGGCACCGCCCACTTTCTGGCTTTTCAACCACTTATTGTTATGAATCTACATTCTCCCGCCTAACCCAAATCAAGACTGATGATGTGGGTTAACACAATCAGCTGAAACTGTGGACCTCCACGCTGCAACCAAATATTCAGAGGTTTTCCAAGAAAACACAGATACAACAAAGTCATTAAAAGGTTAGTAAAGTTTTAAATTAATAAGTAGTTTCATGTTTTTATAATTATTAAGTAGATAGTAGTTATATTTTTATAAATTAATGTATACTTTAAAGTATATCTAATTAAAGTTTTTTTATAATTGTGATAGATGTGTTACTTAGTTCAATGTAAGCATTTCACATTGAAGCAGTACCCTGAACCCCATAAATGCATCAATGTACAAAGTTATGATTTAATAAAAAACAATTAAAAAATAATTAAAGTTTTTTGAATGTGGCCTTGTTAATTAGAACTAAATTAATGTGGTCTTCCAACATGAAAACACACCCCCCCCCCACCAACATGCCCCAGAGCAGCGGTTCTCAATCTGTGGGTCTCAACCCACAGGAACTGTATTAAAGGGCTGAGGCATTAGGAAGGTTGAGAACCACTGCCCTAGAGCTTGGGAAATGCTTCTCAAACCTTAATATGCCTAAGAACTGCAGGGACATCTTGGTTCTGCATTTCTCACAAGCTTCCTGGCGATCAGTCCAGAGACCACACTTTGAGTAGCAATGCTTTAGAGAATGAGAGAACAGCGCGTGGAAGGTCCTGGTTCTTTCCAGAATTGCACAGAGCAGAGCCAACTTGTAAATCTGGACTGCTCATTTCAGGAACTGTTACATGAGAGAAATAAATGTTCTATTTTTTTAGACCACTATATTATGAAGGTCTCTATTTCGGTAGCAGTAGCCTTTCCATGAATACAAACATTACCAAAAATAAGGAAATTTCATGTAGAACAATTACAGGAAGCATGTACTTCCGTGTAACCTTACATCTCATTGTCTCTTGTTTTGTGCGGTCATAAATTTTCACATCTTTCACATCTAGCTTCTTTGCCAACCATATCCCCATCTACCTGTGCACGGATGAAAAGGGGAAAATGCAGGAAAATGCCAGGTTTCTAGCTTGGATACCTATGTTCAGGGTGGTGGTACCACCTGGAGAGAGAAAATAAAACAGACTCAGCTGGCGTGGATAATTTTGAGACACAGAACTTCATGGTGTTATGTTACGGAATGGTGCTTTGTAAGTTTGGGGGGAGAAGTCTGTGGGGCCCTGGGTGTCATCAGAACAGGGGACAGTCTTGGCGGCTCTGCTTATTAGCTGTCTGACCTTGAGGAAATAACTCATCCTTCCTAAGCATCCCCTTTCTGATTAGAAATGTGAGGGATGGAAAGAATATCTACCCCCGAGGGCTGTCACACGTAGCCCATTGAAATAACGCAAGTAGGATTTAGCACAGTGAGCTGCACAGAGAAGCACTCAATAGAGCTTATTTTTATCCTATGTGGGAGCCGAAATTACACGTGGATGAGACATCAGAGGGTGGTGGTGCCATGCGAGAAGAGAAGTGGCCTGAGAATGAACCAATACTTTCAATGAATAAGGAAATGAAGGAGACCGAAAATGGAATGAAGAAGACAAGAAAACAAGTGGGAGAAACAGAGTTTCAAGGAGAGTGTGGCCAGTGGGGAGGGAAAGTTGGGAGAATCTAACGAGAGGAGCAAGGAGGAGTTCAGTGGGATCTGGCCGATAGGCTCCAGGGACCTCGCTGAGAGGGGCACAGAGCTATTCTTCACGGGACTGCAGCAAGAGTTAGAGATGAAGGAAGGTGCAATCGAAACTACACTTTTGAGGAGTTTGGGAAGAGAAGGAAGAAGACGGGGCTTTAGACAGTACAAAAGAAAAGGCACAGAGAGGGCTAGGAAATGAAGACTCAGGGTTGAGAAGGGTCAGAGGCATAAAGCCCTGACCCAGAGCACCAAGGGTGTGCTGCAGGCTGAGTGGGAGGGCTGGCCTTTTGCGGAGGGATTCTGCTTACCTTCCTTGGACACGACAGAGCTGAGAAGGACAGTTGGAGCTAACTTGGGGTTAAAGGGCTTTGTGTTACAGTAGCGCAAGTGTTTGGAAGCTGCATGGTTAGCCTTGGTGCGAGCTGGATACTTGTATGTGGGGTACCTGTCCCTCCCTGGTGAAGGTCCTCATGTGAGCGAGGGCTGTCGTCTGCATGGCATGCCACTGTCTGGATGCAAACACACACACATATCTTTTATGCAGACCCCCTGTACCAACAGGTCTGCTGTGCCAGGCCCAGATGCCTAAACTCGCTGAGGAAGCTGCAATGGACTGTGGCTTCTCTCTTCTCACCTGGACGTAAGTTTGTGCTCTTAAACTTCCTGCCTGATATGGCTTTTGTCATCCAGATCCTGTTGGGTACTTCCCTCTATTCCAGCTCCTCGTTCTAGACTCTTCTGCCTCGTTCTAGACTCTTCTGCTTTGTCCTGCTGCTCCCCAAGATGTGGATTAACAGAAGTCCTCAAAATAAGCCAGGTCCAGCAGCGCTAGCAGACAGTGCTGCCAAGTTCAAATGCAGGTCTGTCAAGTAGTGTGAAGATCAAATCTCCTATAGGCTGTGAGACCTGGGCTTAGATATCACAGTGCTGTTTCATCAGTGGCTCTCAAAAGACTGATCAAACATGAAAGAGAAAGGCTGATCCACTGACCATGGGGCCCCAGGAAAAAGCTTCCCCATCACCATCTGTGGCAGTGCCACTTTGCTGGGAGAGACACCTCTACAAAATGGATAGCACGATTAGTGATAAGAGCGTCACTTCACAACTATATGGGTCTTCAAAGAGCCTAAAGTGATTTCACAGGTCATCTCATTTGTAAAGGGTTTTAGGTGATCTTTGGGAAAATGCCCTAGTGGAATCTGAGAACCTGGGTCCTCCATGGGGTAATATTCCTTCTGTAGGAACAGAAAGGGTTAACACACTGTGCTTGTTGCCAGGAAGCAGGTGTGGCAAGATCTGTGTTGTGCACCTGTAGCAAGGAGGGAGCCACGTGCAAGTAAAGCTGCTGCTTAAAGCTGCTTTGTTTAGATCAGACTTTTTTATGGATATATTTTCTATATAAGAATCAAGAGAAACCTAAACCTTCAGAGGTAAGAGAATTGTGTCTGGATGTCACCTTTCTATTGCTTTTCCACCACCAATTTGGGGCTCCCTGAGTGCTCAGACAGTTGAAGATCCTAGATTTAGGCACAGGGCAGGCACAGTGAAGAAGTAATACCTGCAATATTACCTGGCACCATATTTTGGGGGAATAAAGGGAAAGGCAAGGGCTTCAGACTAGACACTGTCTTTTAATGTTCCATAATTTCTACTTTGTGAATAAGGAAATGAATTAAGGTCTAGCCCAGAGGGGGCCCGAAGTATTCCTAATTCTGAAAAGTCTTAGATCATGGAGTAAACTAGAAGATACGCAACAAACCGTAAAATCTGTGCGGGTAAAAACAAGTTTTCAAGACCCAAAGGTGATCTACTTCCAACAGCACGAATAGTCACAGAAGTGCCAGCCAGACTGGACTAGTCTCCAGCCATCAAGGGTAGGGACATTCCCAAAGGCACTGGACTGATCACAAGTGAAGCGAGTGAAGTCACCAGCACAGACAAGTTCTATAAATCATGTTGGGAAAAGATAACAACCACCACTGCAACCACTACAGAATAATCTCTTCCTCGCTCTGCAAGCAGCGTGAGTGGGCTCCTCCTCAGGCCTCTCCTCTCAGCTCCGTCTGTGCACACAGAGAGTGACACTATCCATGCTGCCACTTGAGAACGGCTCTCTGCCACGTAGGGTCTGTGTAGGGCTTCAATGAAAGATCAACCGAGCCATGGCAAAGTACACACATAAACACGGTCCTTGAGACTGAATGATTGTATTGAATGATTTTTGTTTTTTTACTTCTCCCTGCAGCTTTTGGTAAATGAGATGTTTTTAAAGACTCCAATAAAAGGAAAAGTTGTTTTTTTTTTTAACCATCTTTTCATTTCTACAATCCTTGTTGAAATAATGTTGACCCTGGAGCTCTTTGTTAAGACATCACTATTTGTTTCATTTATTTCCTTGTTGCAAAGCTTCTAGATGAAGCAAAGGTTCAAATTAAAAAGAAAGAGAGGATTTATTACAGCTAGGAGGAAGTGCCAGACAATGCTCACCATCATTCACATTTCCAAGTTACCAGTGATGAGAACTAGATTTAGAAAAAGCCATGGGGTCTCTTTCTTTTCTCTGACAGTACATGTTTACTGACATTCACGTAACTGTTCAGTGGGTATGTATCACATTGCTTTGCTCTTCAAACAGAAGCTTTAAATGTTACTATTAATCAGGAAAACCGTTTTGCATGCTTTTAGTTTTGACTTAAACAAATTTCCCCAAACTTGAGTCTTCAGAAGATAATGAGTGGCCTGAATGTTAATTCTATTTATCTGATATTTAAAAACTATGTCCTTTCTCAGAGCCTCGAGGCAAGTGCATAATAACATCACCCACTGAAGCACTTCAAACAGATAAATGTAGCATAAAAACCAAAGTTAGCAGTATACAAATGAATAGCTTATGTTCTGCCTGAGTAGAGCAGTACAAAGGATATTATTTACATAGTAGTCAAAAAGTGGTATATCCACATTTATTTAGGGAGTTACAAAGATGAGGACTGACCCACCCATCCATCTACTTGTTCCCCCAGCAAATACTAACAGTGTACCTTACTACATTCTAGTTAGTGTTCTGCATTTGCAGGGAACTAAACACATAAAGGTTCCAGCCCTTGTAGAGCTTACCTTCTAATTAGGGGAGATATATAATAATTAATAAGCATAATAAGTAAGATACATATGCTGTTAGAAGAGAGCTCTGTGAAAAAAAAAACAGTAGTCAAGGGACTGGGGATGCTGGAGTGTGTATGGTGGGGAGGGGCGGTATGAACTAGTAGGGTAGGCAGAAGTTTCATTCAGGAGACAGGATTTAAATAAAGATTGAAGGAGGGTGAATTGGCTATTTGACAACTAGGGGGAGAGGATTCCAAGCAGAGGGAACAATTAGAGCAAAGGACCTCAGGAAGGAATGAGTCCAGATACGTGTGAGAAATAACAAGCCCCATGGGCTGGCGGAGTGTACGCAGGTACAGAGGGAGTGGGAGCATGTTACGGGGGTTAGCAGGGACCAGATAAGACAGGGCTTAGAAGGCTTTGTTAGGACTGGCTGTCATTCTGAGGGAACTGGGGAGCCAGTGTATGAATCTGGGCAGAGATATGACACAGTCTGGTTTATATTTCAGTGGAATCACATGGACTGCTATGTTGATAGTAGTCAATCGGGCAGCCTTTTTAGAGGCTGTGGACATAATCCAGAAGGAAGATGCTGGTGACTTGGACAGGGTGTTGAAGAAAGGTGGCAAGAAATAGTCAGATTCTGGATATTTTGAAGGTGGGTCAGTATGACTTCCTGAAATACAAAATAAAATGCTCCTTGTTTTCTTTCCACCAGTGGATTAGGAATCTGTCAGCTTGATGGCTGCAGCTGTGTGGCATGGGTCTTGGACATGACTGTGCTCATCTATTATGAGTGAGAATGTTTGGCCGACCGGCAGGGCTGGTCTTGCAGGAGTTTGTGTTCAGTGAGGAATCCAGGAGACTCCAATGACTTTGTCCAGAGAAGGTGGTCAAGGCATATGCATTTTGATTCAAAGGACAATAGATGAGTATCAGAGGACATGGGAGAGTCTGAATGGATTTCAGGATCTGGTGCTCTGGCTGTGCCCTGGTCCAGCTCCCATGGACCATGCCTTAAGATGAAGAGCCTTCAACTACGAGCTGTATCATAAAATACTTTATGGACATTGGAAACAAAAGGAGTCAGCAGAATTGGCAACCGCAACTCCATCAGCCAGAGAGATGGTGCCATATTGCAGATATTGGTGCCCTCAGCATTGGGCACCAGCAGTTGGCAATGGTGCCCATATTGGCAGGCTTCAGTGGCATTGGCAGAACATTCAGTTGGCAATGGCCAAGGTGCCCTTGATGGGAAGACAGTGGGCATCACAGCCAGTAGCACAGACATCAGTACCTTTGACACATTGGGCACCTGCAACTCTGAACCAGCCCTTGACCATCATCACTAACAGATTTGGCAGCTTCAGTGAGTACATCATATTAACAGGACCGAGAGCACTTTTGGTGGGTCCTCATGGCATTGTCTCAAGCCTTGGTGACAGAAAACATCACCACAATAAGCTAGAGCGAGAGAGGTAAAAAAGGGCAGATGTCATATGGCCACAGGTGGTCTAGTTACACAGCACACATATGACGTGAGACTCTGAGAATGAGTCATTAGGAAGCATTTTAGTAAGCCCTGGAGTATGCAGAGAAGTGTTGCTCTGTGATTGTTGTTGGAATCCTATTTTGAAGCCCTGGTTGGAGTTCCTGAGAGCCCCTTTTATATTTATAGTCAAGAGATAATCTAAGAACTATTCCACTACCATTGGAGTGAGAACAGCAGTCATAAGAAAAAAATAGCTTGATCCTCAGGAAAATGTTTCCAGCCATATAGCCTTTTTTTTTTCAGTTTAGAATTTTTAATTACATCAGACAATGGAATGACTAACAATCTTCAGCTGTACTTACGAGAATCCCTAGTACAGTCAGCTCTTACAATAGTTTTAGCGGTTATGATTTATTTCAACAAAATTTTGAAAGCAAGATATATACACACACATATATATGTGCGACAATTGAATTCATGAATTATGTACTTATGTTGGCAGCACTGTACAAACAATTCAGTGAGGTTTTGTAACCTTAGTGTATCAGAGCCTCACAGCTGTGTTTGTGTTGATGTATGGTGGTGTCTTGCTGAGTAGTGCTCATCTTTATTATTGTTGTGTGTATTTGTGTGCTTTGTAATGACAGCTCTGGTGGTCATTCCAGAAAAAGAGGTCCAATATTGCTTTGAAGGGTTAACTAGACACTAGCATTGGTAGATAGCTTCCCAAGGGGAGTATTTCAGAGGTGACCGTAGTGATATTCAGCAATGAGGTATGTAGCACTTGTTCTAAGATGAGATTGTGAACTTCCTTGTTAGACATTGTATTTACATGCTATATATCAACACACTTATATACACACATACCCACACTGTACATATACATATATATTACATATATGTATAATCTATATTATATGTATTATATATGTATATAAAAATATCATCATAGATATTATATAAATGTAAAAGGGTATAAGTTCCTACCTTCTGAGAATGTGTAATTTCTTAGAAGGAAATGTGTTGTATTCCAAAAGAATATGTAATTTCCTTGGGTATACATTTGGAATATATACAATTATAGTCATGTGTCACTTAGCAACAGGGATACAATCTGAGAAACGCCCTGTTAGGTGATTTCATTTTTGTGTGAATGTCATAGAGCATACATGACATGTACTATACATAGAGCATAGTACACACACAGATCTAGATGGTATTGCTGACTGCTATACATGCCCAGGCTATATGGTGTGGCCTATCACTCCTTGGCAGCAACCCTGTGCAGCTTGTTACTGTACTGAAGAGTGTAGATAATTTTAATACAAATCATTAGGTGACAGGAATTTCTCAGCTCCATTACAATCTCAAGGGACCACTGTCACGTAAGTGGTCTATCATCGACTGAAATGTTATGTGGCACAGGACTGTATAACAAAATAAATTAAGTGCCAATGTTTTTATAAGTTCCAGAAAAGCAAAGAAATTTGAATAGGTTGGAGAAATTTGGGAAAAGTTTCTGGTATGGTTTCCTTAGGGTTAATATATAAAGAAGTGAGTGTATGTGTTTGTGTGTGTGTGCACGCACACACACATGCATAGGTGGTGTCCTTTGACTAAAGTGATTCACTTAATGCCCTAATTGGATGAAAATGACTATTCATTCTTTAAGATTCAGTTCAAGCGTCATTCACCTACCCAGAAAGCCTTCCCCTTCCCTGACCCCCATGTATTTAGCTTTGCCCACCGCTTGCAGCATTTTTCATATAGTATTCTAGTTCTTTACATTGTGTCTCCGTCTAAAAATGTGGGTAGAACTCCTTGAGGCAGGGACCAAGTCTTACCCATTTTTCCAGTCCTACCTCTGAACTTAACATGGGGTCAAAATGAATGGACAGGCTGATTAAATAGATGGACAAGTCAGCGATTTACTGACAAATATCTGGGCACAGTACTGAGGCGGTCTGCAGACCTTATACATCTGGCATTGTTTAGCTTTTGGCCACCTAACTCCAAGCCTCCTGGGCATGCTGAGGCCTCAGGATGGAAGGTTAATTGATAACTTTTCGTCTACATCATGTAGCACTTAGAAAAGTGTTCTGCCCAAAGTGGATGCTGGTAAATGTCAATAGAGGATGATGTAATTAAGTCCCAGAGGGGAGAAGCAAGGAAATAGATATTTTATACATGTATGGCAAGAATCTCTTGTACATTAGTGAATAAAATTTCACATTCAAAACTGTGGTGTTTTTTTTTTTTTTTCTGAGACAGAGTCTTACTTTGTCACCCTTGGTAGAATGCTGTGAATCATAGTTTACGGCAATCTCAAACTCTTGGGCTCAAGTGATCCTCTTGTCTCAGCTTCCCGAGTAGCTGGGACTACAGGCGCCTGCCACACCACCAGGCTATTTTTGGAGACAGAGTCTCATTCTGGCTCAGGCTGGTCTTGAAGTCCTGAGCACAAGCAATCCAGCCTCCTCCATGTCCCAGAGTGCTGTTATAGGTATGAGCCACCACTCTCAGCCTTCAAAACTTTTTGTAATAAATATACTTACCTCCTAGTATTTAGAAAATTGTAAATTTAATCTCTTGCTACCAAGCAATGTAGATTCTAAGTAGAGCAGCGGCTGAGAGTTAAAGCTGATGATACATTGAAGAAAAAGCTTTTAACCTGTCAGGACTCTGTGATTCATAAATTATAACCTTAAAAATCATCTGAAGTGTATCTATTTTATACTTATACTGTCTTGAACTCACAGAACAACAAGTAAAGCTAAAATGTATTTTCTCTGAGAAAGAATTGAGAAGAATTTGGCAAATTCCTCTGAGAAGAGCAATAGTTATCTGTTAACTAAAAAAAAAAAGTTGAATTTCCATTTACTAAAATAGAGAATAGAAGAAAATAGACCTTTGCGAGATAGTGCACCTGGCCAGGCATTTTTCTCCCAAAGGTAAAGGTATTGATAGGTGATTGTTCTATGGATTCTTCTGTGTACCAAGACAGAGTACTCTGCCCATAGAGGGAGTAGCAGAAGACATTTAAGAGCACAGACTCTGGAGCTGGGCCTCTAGTTCAAATCCTGACTCTGACACTTATGAGCTGTGTGAACTTAGCCAAGTTACTTAACTTCTCTGTGCTTTAATCTCTTCACCAATAAAATAGGGACTTAACGTTGAAATTTAAATGAGTTAGAATTAATCTAATAGTGAGTAGAATAGTGCCTGGTGAATAGGAAATCTCTATTTGAGTGACTCCTATGAACATAGGGGTTTTCCTGGCAGTGTCTTTTAGCACAGAAATATTTGGGGGAACATGGATTCCAAATGTTCACTATGGGTTCACAAAAGACTAACCATCAGGCTATAACCCCAAACCAAAGGAAAGATGTGAGGACTACTAGTCTTTGAAATCTAAAATCTCACTGCTCACTGACAAAGAAAATAACTATAAAGAAATACCATGTAATGAAAATGTGTTTAACTTAAGGATGGGGGAATATTAATTATTTAGGCTGCTCCATTGAAGTTGACTACAAGTATCAGGTTGGATTGGAAGGATTTGACTCACAAAAGCTGGAAGGGCAAAGTGATGAATGAACATCACAGCTGGATTGATGACACTGGCTGTATTTCAGAGGATGGCTGTCACAGATGAGAAAAAACACAGCATATCCATCTGCTTGAACAAACTAAATAAGTGTTGTGGGTCACTTTGAGCTTGGAGCATCCTGAACTATCACAAAGCTCCCATAATAACGAACAAAGAAGTCTTTAAAGTGTATAGAAATGGCTTTTTAAACTCATTGGTCTCTTTTTTGGGAAACTTTTGATTCTCTGAACAGAAAAGACCTTCCCTTCCACTTAACATCCAAAGCTTGTACTTTTATATCTCTGATAGCTTGTTCATATTCTACCTTGTACTGTATTGAAATCATTTGAATATTGGTCTGGCTTCCTTTACTAGACTAAAATCTCCTTGAAGGCAAATACTGGGTAAGTTCACCATTTTTTTTCCTTCTTGCACTGTGTCTGGGATATAAGCAGATGCTCAACTCATTCGCAGACATAAAATGAACAAAAATGTATCATTTGAAGGCTATTGATGGAAAATAAATGCAGCCAAATTCTATTCCCCTATGAAATTGACACATATTTCAATTGTACAGTAAAGATAGGTGACTGTGGCTTATTAAAAATGATGTTAGATACGCCTGTAATCCTAGCAATCTGGGAGGCTGATACAGGTGGATTTTGCTTGAGCTCAGGAGTTCAAAACCAGCCTGAGAAAGAGTGAGATCCCATTTCTATTAAAAATAGAAAAACTAGTCAGGCATTGTGGGAGGCTGAGGCAGGAGGGTCACTTCAACCCAATTGTTTGAGGTTGCTGTGAGCTATAGTGATACCATGGCACTCTGCCCAGGGGTGAAAGAGTAAGACTGTCTCAAAAGAAAAAATGGTGGATATGTTTTTCTATAGCTTATATTTGTGCATTTCTAAGAAATCACTGTTAAGGTCTGACTACTCAGCTTCTCAGTTCACTTCCATTCCATTCTATGCCATGTACATGCATGGAGCCCTATCTATTAAAGGCAATCTCAACTTCTCCTCTTCTCCTAACTAATCTCCCATCCCCACTAGTGCTGGGAATTGACTGCCTTCCCTTTAAGAGGAGCAGACAGGAAGCCCTGTCAGTATCAGGTTTATTCATTTAGTTTCTTAACTAGGAAGGCCCTGGTTTATGATTTTAACCACCTTCTCTTCTAGCTCCTGATGGGTAAAACAGTAACCCTCAAGTATATTCCAAAATGATTAATCTGGTAGACAACAATATAGCTGATGCTTTTGCCATTTTCCTATCTAGAAAGTGAGTTATCTGCATTGTGAGAGATCTAAGGGTAGAGAATAGAAAGCTTCCCATGCAAGGCAGTCCTGGGCATTTTTTAGTCACAAACTTTTATGTCAGTAACTGAATTCTTTTTTGTTACTTCTTGGCCCCAGGCAAGAGCAAAGTCAAAAATTTACCAATTTTTGTTAATTTAGTGAAGATTTACTGAATAAATGCAAACAGTCATAACTAATATGAACTGAGTTCCTCCAAGTGTTGGGAACGTCATATACATTTGTGCATATCTATCTATCTATCTATCTATCTATATCTATCTATCTATCTATCTATCTATCTATCTATCTATCTATCTCTCTATCTCTCTCTATATCTATCTATCTCTATCTATCTATCTATCTATCTATCTATCTATCTATCTCTATCTATCCATCTCTATCTATATCTATCTATCTATCTCTATCTATCTATCTCTATCTATCTATCTATATCTATCTATCTATCTATCTATCTCTATCTATCTATATCTATCTATCTATCTATCTATCTATCTATCTATCTATCTATCTATCTCTATCTATCACTATCTATCTATCTCTATCTATCTATCTATCTATCTATCTATCTATCTATCTTTTTATATCTATCTATCTATCTATCTATCTATCAACTCATAACAACCTAATGGGATAGGTTCCACTGTTACCTCTTATTTTCCAGATAAGGAAACCAGGATTAGAGACTTTAAGTAACTTGCCTAAGGTGACACAAGCAATAGGCGGCTAAACCAGGATTAAAATAGGTTTAACTAAAAGCTCCAGAGAGTTCATTTTTGAGCCCCTAGAGGATTGCAAGTCCCTAAAAGATCCCTAAGTGGATTATTTAGCTTCCTCATCTCAATATCCCCTTAGTATTCTTTGGGAGCTTTGAAGTACAGTGTTTAGACAATATAGGAAGGTGTTTAAGAGCCCCTGTTAAGTTGCCTCAGTATGAATCCTAGTCTATGTATCTACCTAAAGTGCTATTCACAAATTCCTATCATCCCCCACCCATTCCTTGCTCATTCGTTCTCCATAGCATTTACTCTTTCTGGAAATTATGTAGTTTTTGTTGTTGTTGTTGTTCTGGGTTCCCTACTAGAATTCAAGCTGTAGGACGATCTTGTAGGTCTGGTTTCCTAACACGAATTCTCAGTAGCTAAGAAAAAGTGCCTTGGCCAGGGGTGAATGGCTCATGTTTGTAATCCCAGCATTCTGGGAGGCCGAGATGGGTGGATTGCCTGACCTCAGGAGTTTGATACCAGCCTGAGCTAGAGTGAGACCCCATCTCTACTAAAAATAGGAAAACTGAGGCAAGAGGATCTCTTGAGCCCAAGAGTTTGAGGTTGCTGTGAGCTATGATGCCATGGCATTGAACCCAGGACTACAAAGTGAGACTCTGTCTAAAAAAAAAAAAGTGCCTAGCTGGCACGTGGCAGGTGGTTCATAAACATCTATTGAACAAATAAATAAAGGGAGATTCCTTTTGCTTATTGTTTATGCCAGGAGATATAATTTTCAGATATAATTAATGGGCTGACGGAAGCCTTTTCCTTGGTTTACCTTTAAACTTTTCAGAAAATTATTTAGTAGACATGAACATAGCATATATACTATGCCAAGCTCCATTTTAAGTGCTTTATAAACATTGACTCACTTCTCATAACACCCATATGGAGCAAGGGAAATCATCATCTCCATTGTAAGGTGAGGGACCAGGCACAGAAAGTTTTAAAAAGTTGCCCTTGGTAGTGCAATTATGTCAACAGTGGAGCCCAGATTAAAACTCTGGAAATCTGGCCATGTTCCTTTCCAATTCACTTGCTGCTTCCTGGCTTAATCCTATAAAAATGTCATCGTTATAGAATTTAATGCCCTAAGGATGTCCCTTCACTTTTTTCTAGAGAATGCCCTTCCATCTTGTCTATCTTTCCTTCCTCTCTAACCAGATTAAAGAAGAAAGGAAATAAGATTATTTTGCTTATTTTGCTTTATTCTGTTATGCCTCTCCATCTTTGAAACAGCAATGTGTGCACGCAGCAAGCTTCTCCTGGGCTCCCTTCAAAGATAAACAAGCGACCACTCCTGCTGATCGTGGGGCAGCGTATTGGTCTCTGTCTGCTTTCCTTCTTTTTCATCTTTGTCTCCTCCTTGTCTTTCTAGAGCTTTTGGGCCCCTGTCATAGCCCTTCCCTTCCAGCCATGAGTAGGAAGTTCAGTGGTCCATGCAGGGGGCCAAAACTGCCCTTTAAAGAGGAAATCAGTATATTGAAAAGACATCTGTACTTCCATGTTAACTGCAGCACCATTCACAACATCTAAGCTCTGGAATCAATTTAAATGTCCATCAGTGGGGGAATGTGGTACATATATACAATGAAATATTATTCAGCCATAAAAATGCAATTCTGCCATTGTTGTTACAAACAACATGGATGGAACTAGACATTGTTCCATTGTTCAATTGTTCCATTGTTGTTTGTAACTTTGTTGTTACAAACAACATGGATGGAACTAGACAATATTATGTTAAATGAAATAAGTCAAGCACAGAAAGACAAATTTCACAGGTTCCTACTCGTAAGTGGGAGCTAACTGTTAAAACAATGGATCAGGGCCAGGTGTGGTGGTTCACACCTGTAATCCTAGCACTCTGGGAGGCTGAGGAGGCAGGCGGATTGCCTGAGCTCACAGGGTTGAGATCAGCCTGAGCAAGAGTGAGACCCTGTCTCTAAAAAGCCCTGCCTGGGCTTGTGGCAGGTGTCTGGAGTCCCAGTTACTTGGGAGGCAGAGGTAAGAGAATTGCGTGAGCTCAAGAGTTTGAGGCTGCTGTGAACTGTGATGCCACAGCACTCTACTGAGGGCAACAAAGTAAGACCATCTCAAAAAACAAACAAACAACAAAAAACCCCAAAAGATCAGAGAGTAGAATGATGATTATCAGAGGCTGGAATAGATAGTGGACAGAGTGGGATAAAGTGGGGATGGTTAATGAGTAAAAATATATAGGTACATAGCTGGATGGAATGCACAGTGTTTGATGGTACAACACAGTGACTACAGTTAACAGTAAGTTAGGGTACATGTTAAAATGGCTTGAAAGAATGGAGCTGGAATATTCCCAACACATAGAAACGATCAGTGCTTGAGGTGATGGGTACCCTAATTACTCTGACTTGATTATTATACATTGTATGCTTGTTCCGAAACATCGCATGTACCCTATAAATATATATAATACTATGTATACATAATCATTAAAAATAAAAAAACTTAAAACCTCAAAAAAACTGCCTTTCAGCCTGACATCTGAAAGGAAGCCCAATTTTATAAACAATCGCTGCTTCTGCTTTTACTCTATCAGTCCTTTCATTTCCCGCTCCTTCTTAATTTCTGTCAGAAGCACACACACATCCTCACAGCTCTGGGCTCCGATCCAGCACAGTATTCACCCGGGAGGCCAGTGTCAGGAGCACAGGTACCCGGGGTTTGGGGTTTAGCTCCAGTTCTGTTACGAAAGGAGCAATCTGCCCTGGGGGCAAGTCAATTACCGTGACCAGGACTTAGTTTCCTCACCTCTAAAATGACTCCAGGATGGATATTTAAAGGTGCTTTCCAGCTCTAACTTGTGATCATTTATTGAAGAGTTATGTAAGGTAGAGAAGGTGCTCAGATATCTAAATCCCTATGTGCCTCGCTGCTGAGTGCAGCGTAACTGCAAGGGAGCCGTTGTGCTTTATTAAATGGGCGTGAACTCCGAGTTGAAGGATGACAGCTGCTGGGCATAGCATAGATCAGAACTGACTCTTACCTGATTCCTCCCCTCTGCCTCTGTAAATATCAGGGGGGGATTATGCATAAAAATGATATTTCAGCTCTGTGGTCTACAGAATAAACTATTCCAAGATAAATTTATTAAAAAGATTTTAAAAATTCTCCCTTGTTAGCTTAGGAAGAGTGCATGAGACATCGTACTTTCTGAAATTGTATAAAAACCTTGGAAGAGAGCGTGGGGAGGTAAGGACCCCACACCACTGGACCATGCCATTCCCACCGCCAGCAGTTCCTTGAATATCTATCCAGCCCAAATAGCTGCAGCTACTTTATACTCTGTGTATACTGGGCTTTGTCATTTGAAAGGGCACAAAATGCTTCATAAACATTGGCCATTGCCTCTCTCAGTGTGCCCCTGAGGAAGAGACGAGGTCCTGGTCCTTGCTTGTACCCAGAAAGCAGGAGGCACGGGGGAGGAGGTCAGTCTAGGAAATGCAGAGCACCAGGACTGTGGGTGTCATATGCATGAAGGACCCATCTTTCTCTTTTGTAAAAGATTTAAAAAATAAAGGTGCTCAGTCTGGAAGTAGCTTGGGGACTCCTAACCTGTTCACTCAGGACTGACTGTTCCGCTCTGGGCAGTCTCAGAGACATCCACCTAGCGTTGCTGTGTTGGGGTGACGTTCACTGAGCATTGCTGCATTGGGGTGCTGTGTGTTCCATGCTCAGGAAATAAAGATAAATATGGCAAAACCCTAATCCTGAGTGAGAGATATAGACTGGTTGATGAGCAGTTTTATAAAGTGTAACGGGAGCTCAGAAGGGTTAGATCACCCCCCTAGCCCAGAGAGAGGGTATGATAAAAGCTTTTTCAAGGCATAAGCCTTTTTTTTTTTTTTTTTTTTTAGACAGAGTCTCACTTTGTTTCCCTGGTGTCACAGCTCACAGCAACCTCAAACTCTTGGGCTTAGGCAACTCTCTGCCTCAGCCTCTCAAGTAGCTTGGACAACAGGTGCCTGCCACAACATCCACCTATCTTTTTTTTTTTTTTTTTTTTGAGACAGAGTCTGAAGCTGCCGCCCTGGGTAGAGTGCCATGGCATCATAGCTCACAGCAGTCTCCAGCAATCTCTTGGTCTCAAGTAATCCTCTTGCCTCAGTTTTTCTATTTTTAGTAGAGATGGGGTCTCATTTTTTGCTCAGGCTGATCTCAAACCCATGAGCTCAAGCTATCCACTCGCCTTGGCCTCCCAGAGTGTTAGGATTACAGTCGCTAACCACCTTGTCCAGCTCCTAGGCGTAAGTCTTAAGGAATGAGTAGAAGTTACCCACATGAAAAAGGGCAACCATTAAGGTACAGAAGGGAAATGAAATGTTTTTGCCATAGAATGGCTAGATTCTCAGGAATTCTACCATCTCTTCCTGGGAAGCGAGACTATATTTCTTGGCCTACTCTGCAGTTTAATGAAGGTCATGAACCTGAATCCTGGGGAGTCTCATGTGGACTAAAGCAGGTGATGCTCTCACCTGGCCACTGGGTGTCCCGAGTGCCTGTCTATATCCTTTCTTGCCTGCCTTTATGGTAGCCCTCAAACCACTCCATGGTGGGGCAGCCCAGTGTGGAGGAAGCCTGGGTCCCTGAATGACTGCATGGAGGAGGCCCCTTGACCCATGCTGGACTCAGGATGACTGAGAAATAAATGTAATGTTTTTGCACTCTTCCTAAGCTAATTTAACATTGTTAAGTTTGGAGGTTTTGGAGGTGTTTGTTACATTGGCTAGAGTTCATTACCCCGGTTAGGCACTGTGCCAGGTGAAGGAATCATAAGAAAAATCCGAATGGCTTGTTGCACTTCACAATTTATATCCCCCTCATTACTTTAGTTTCTGACCTAAGTTCAATTGCTCTTTTTTTCCTTCCCCCTTCTCTAATAGTGGTCAGGTGCACCAGCTCACACCTGTAATCCTAGCACTCCGGGAGGCTGAGGCAGGCAGATCTTGGGTGTTCAGGGGTTCTAGACCAGCCCAAGCAAGATACCACCATCTCTAAAAAAATAGAAGAATTAGCTGGGTGTTGTGGCGGGTGCCCATAGTCCCAGGAGGCTGAGGCAGGAGGAGCTTGGGTCCAGGAGTTTGAGTTTGCTGTGAGTTAGGCTGAAGCCATAGCCTTCTACCCAGGGCAATAAATTGAGACTCTGTCTCAAAAAAACAAAACAAAACTTATAGTACCAACATTTCTTATGGAAAGAGGGCGATCTTTTACAGTCTTACAGCAAGTCAGCAAGTCAGCTGCTGCTCGAGTGTATTCCTAGCACTTTGTACCTTTTTAATGACATTTCTTTATCATATATACTATTATATATTATGTATATTATTTGGTAACATGTATAATGTACAAAGAAGAAATATAGTATATGTTGTATACAATAATATATAAAATGCATTGATCATATATAATAAAGAATTATTATTATATAAAATCTATTTTCTTCATTAGAATATATATTTTGTGAGGGCAAAGCTTATGTCTATATTACCTGTTATTATTGCCCCAGTACTAAGGAAAGTACCCGGCACATAGGAGACGTAATTATGTGCAGAGTCAATATAAATCTAACAGGATGGAGGCCAGGTTTTTTTTTTAAGAAGATGGAGCTTAACTTGGACATGTGTATTTTGAGTGTCCTGTGTCATATCCAGATGCAGATGTTCTAAAGGCAGATAGATCTCTGATCCCAGACACAGGTGTGGTGGTTGCTTACATGAGTGAAAGGGGAAGCAATGTGGGCAGAGGAAGGTTTCCAGGGAGAGTATGGGGAGGAGGAAGAGGGATGAAAGGTGAACTGTAGGGAATATCAATGTTTAAAACAGACTCAGCATAGGGAACTAACGAAGGGAAGGAAGAAGAAGAACAATGTGACTATTGAGGCAAGGAAACAGAACATTATGAGAGTCATAGTTTTGGGGTCAGACCTGGGAGTATAGATGTATTCAGTCAATGCTTATGTATTTATTGACATATAAATCCCAAACACTGAGGTGTGTAGACCCATGAAGATGGCCAAAGGAGCCGACACCTTTCCTAATAGAAGTACAGACAATGTCATCCCCATTCATCAAGGACACATTTCTCTGGGCTGATAGGAGGAGGCTTGAGGGCCATGATGGGGCCTTTCATTAGTCTGATAGAGGAGGTTCTGTTTCTGAAATGAGTTTTTTCCCCACCTGGCATATTCTCAGAAGTACTCAAGACCTCCGAGTCTAGCTAGATATTTATTGATAGTATAAGTTACAGGTCAGTAAACTATGGCCCACAGCCTGAATCTGGCCCTCTGCCTGTTTTCGTAAATAAGGTGATATTGGAACTCAGCTGTGCACATTTGTTTCTGAACTGTCTATGGCTGTCTTTACTCTGGACAGGGTTGAGTAGTTGCAACAGAGGACTTACGGCCTACAGACCATAAAATATTTATGATCTGGCTTTGTACGGAAAAAGTTTACCAACTCCTGATCTATGTGAGCACATCTGTTTGTCCCAGAACAATAAGCCACTTTTAGAGCTGAATGGGGCTCATAAGGACCCTGGGAATACCATAGTCTGTCTTACCAAGGACAAGACCTATAGGAAATGCAATATTCTGTGCCTTCTGGTAGTTAGACTGAATCTGGCTGTATTTACTTTAGGTCACAGGACCTCATTTTAACAGTACATATGTGTGTGTGAGATTCTGTCTGACAGTGTATCTTTAACTGATGCCCAGTTAAAGATAGAAAGGAAGGAAGGCCAACGTTGGTGGCACTAAGTTTAAGGCACCAATAAAAAGAAATGCAAGTAAAAAGAATGAAGGTGGTGGGGAGTGAGTGATGGGGAGAGAGAATGAAAAGTTACCCTGTCAAAAGGTGCCGTGAGAGCATCTATGCCTGTAGCCCCTATTTTGTCATTGCCCTTCTGAAAATGAGCAGAAGAAATAGGAATCCATTTCGATCATTTTTCTAAGTGACAGAGAAATAAGACTGATCCTTCCCTTCTAGACTTAAAAAAATTGCATTGGTCATACTTTCCCCTGAAACTTACGCACATCCTCATCCACCATCAAGACTAGAATTAATAATTAAAAAAAAAGAGGAGAATTAACAAACACCTGAACTTTAAGGACCTTGAAAGAACTAAATTCTTAAAGAGTATAGTCCTGGATAGAAGCCAAGTTGTGACGATGTCATATTCATAACAGTACTTTCAAACTCTGAAATAATCCGTGACCCCACCATATTAGGACTTTCATTTCTGGAGCAATTTTCTTCTGACATAGGGATAGAAAAGCGACAGCTCCACTCAAATCTGGACCCCAATGCTTTGGAGCTGCCAATAAAGTATTTGGTAAGAAGACCATCCACAATTGTTTTGGGAGGGGGTGTAGGACTTGTGCTCTCCAGCACTCCATGTAATCATTCCTTTAAAAGTGTTTGAGTTCTCTATCCCTACCAGGAGACCTCTACATCTCTGCTCACAATTTTCTTTTTTGTTGGTCTTGGCCAATAGTTGCTTTGAGTTGATTTGGTCTGATCTGGCTTAAAGTTAAGTGATCTGCATTAGCTTTCTAGCTCTGTTAATTTTTTTTTTAACACGTTTTCTTTGATAACATCTTCAAGGTCTTATCTGACAGAATTTGACCAATTTACTTTCCTGAAAAAGACGGAGATACACTCCCTTCAGTAATATACACTACTGAAGAAAAAACACATTTTTTAAAAACTTGTGAAGCTTTAAGGGATTGCGGATTGTGTGTAACAATCACTTAAGACTGATCTTTCCTTTTTAGACAGTTACACCCAAATGTGGACCCCAATGCTTGGTTTTGCCAATAAAGTAGAGTGCAACTGGTAAATCCTCCAGGACTCTGATTTCTGTATTATTATTATTATTATTATTTGCAATTTTTGGCCGGAGCCGGGTTTGAACTCACCACCTCCGGTATATGGGGCTGGTGCCCTACTCCTTTGTGTCACAGGTGCCACCCGACTTCTATATTATTTTATCATATCATGCTACATTACACCTTACTCTATGGACCACAAACATATGCTTCTATCCTTGGGTAGTGATCACAAATGTGGCTTCCAAATCATCTCAGTTGTGACTATCACAGTCCCAGGAAGATGGCCTGAAGAAATAAAAGAAGCCTTTTTGTTATAGTTGTTGATGAGTTCAAAGCATGAATAGAATAGAAGCACATGTTTCTGGACAACAGATAAAACCCCTAAGAAACTAAGTCCTGTCCATGAAATGTGAGTGAGCCAGAAGTGGGTCTTCCCTGGCCATCTCGGGATGACTGTTGCTCTGATAATGATGAAGAGGCAGAGGACCCCGTCAAGTCATATCTGGATTCCTGACCCACAGAAACAGGTAGATAATAAACGTTGTTATGCTTCTAAAGTTTGGAGTAATTTGTTCCAAAGCAATATAGAATCTCAATTTTCTATTGGAGTAATAGCAAACTCAGGTTTTTCTTTCCTTTTGAACCAGAGTCTCCAATTAAGGATAAAAAAGGAGGTAATTTAATCCAATCAGAGGTGTCCAGTGCCATTCAGTGGGAAAAAGATGAAAATATGTAGCTCCAACAAATATTGATTCAATCGAATTAAACTTAGAAATAAGGGGTAACTGAAATGCAGATGTTCCTTATACCGTAAAACAGTACAGTCGCGGTGCACAAAACAATGAACGCCAGACTGTGTACTATGAGCAAAAGTCCTGTGATAACAACACTTTCTAGTCGTCAAGCGCTTTTGAGTTTTGAGGAATTCCAAGATTTAAGTGTGGAGGTGAAGGAGATGCAACAGTAGCGAGGCAGAGGGCACCCTGATATCTTGGGAGCCAAAAGAAGACAATGTGGACAGTTGTCAATAGTATCAGGCTCTGCGGAAGTCAAGACAAGGTGACAATGGGAAGAGGCACATGGCATTTCCATTCCTTAGCCCTGGCTGTAGGGGTGGGAGCAGAAAAACAAGGCAGATCCAAGCACGTTGAAGAATGAGTGGGAGCAAAGGAAAGGACAGAGAATACAGACAACTACTATGTCTGGATGATGCTATAAAATTGGGAAATATTAGAAGAGGAAATACTGAAAAATAGGCTGAGCACCCTCTAAAAAAGTTGCCAATGAAATAGATTTTCAATTCAGGATGAGGGATTTTTAAGAGAGGAGATACAATATGGTCCCTGACACACAGTTCTATCAACTTTCAAATAGAAATTCTTTGAAGATCTAACCTGCAGGTATCATAATATCAAATGACAAAAGCAGGCATGCTCCTTCAAAAAGGAAAATGTATCAGAGGATATCCAAAGATTTGGCCCCACAGAGTTCTTCCCTAGAAAAAGGTAAGTTACATATTGCAAATAAGCAATCAGGTAATTTCTTGCATCTAAGAGACAGAAAAATATATTATGCTTAAAGCTTCTAGGAGAGTACAGACTAAGTCATTTTCTCACGGAATTTTTGGTTCATTTCTTTTCTTAATAAAGGGATAAGGATGGGCTAACAAACATTTGAAAAAATGCTCATTGTTCCTGATCATCAGAGAAATGCAAATCAAAACTATCCTGAGATATCAGCTAACTCCAGTGAGAATGGCCCACATCACAAAGTCCCAAAGCTGCAGATGCTGGTGTGGATGTGGAGAGAAGGGAACACTTTTACACTGCTGGTGGGACTGCAAACTAATACAACGTTTTTGGAAGGAAGTATGGGGAACTCTCAAAGAACTCAAATTAGACCTCCCATTTGATGCTGTAATCCCATTACCGGGCATCTACCCAGAAGAAAAAAAAAATCATCTTATCACAAGGACATTTGTACTAGATTGTTTATTGCAGTTCAATTTATAATTGCCAAAATGTAGAAACAACCTAAATGCCCACCAACCCAGGAATGGATTAACAAGCTGTGTATATGTATACCATGAAATACTTCCATTAAAAAAGATGGAGACTTTACATCTTTCTATTAACCCGGATGGAGGTGGAACATATTCTTAGTAAAGCATCACAGGAATGGAGAAGCAAGAATCCCTTGTACTCTATTCTAATATGAAGGCAGTAGATGAGCTAACACAAGGGGATGGGGTAGGGGAATGAGGCAGTGGAGAGAGGGGAGGAGAGAGGGGGATTGGAGGTCATGGTGTATGGCACACCTTTTGAGGGCAGGACTAGTTATACAGGGAATTTACCTAACAAATGCAAACAGTGTGACCTAATTCTTTGTACCCTCAATGAACTTGATATAATAATAAAAAAAAGGGATAAGGGTGAAATTTGGTCTTCAAAAGTCTAGGGAAATTTTTAGCCCTGAGAAAAGGCTGAGTTGGAGTTGGTGAGGGAAGTGGATGCTGGGTAGCCTTACAAAAGGCACAGAGAAAGAGGAGGCTGGAAGGGAGGAGTTTATGCGATTACTGTTCCAAGGACGTCTATGCCTAGTGTACATCTGACATATTCTACGTGTGGAATGTATCAACTGTACTTGAGAACATGCAAATCTTTGCACTGGTGAATATTTCAGTATTAAAAAGGACATATTACGGAAAAAACTATTCTTACCAAAGGAATAAACTAACTTTCTTTGAAAACTGAAACAACAATACAAACAAAGCAGGAAAAATATGCTTTGAAGTTTGTTAGATTATACTTAGCAAACCACCTTTTCTCTGTTTAGGAACAATCTCCCTAATTCCAAAACACAATATGTTGATTAAAGGATCTCAGGTAGCAATCAGGGACTATTTCTCCTGACAGATGAAGAACACAAATATTCCAAAGGCCAACGTGGTAGAAACAAAATGAAGAGACATTTTGTCCATTTCCTGGCAGTGCAAACTTAGCGTGAATGCAGATGGATGGGCTGGCTGTGAAATTACACTATTAACCATCTGAAGATGTGGCTCATTACCAAAGAAGGCAAAGCAGCAATTTGTAGCAGTATCACATTCTGTTTGTGCTGCCGAGCACGTGTTTAGATGTTTTTATACATTCTCTATTTCCTTGTGTGCATACTAAGTGCTTCTGCACCAGCTCCTTGATAAGAAGCTTAATTTTGTATTGTTTCCATGACATTATTTTCTCTAATGTGGATGATAGTCTTTCTTAAAAATAAGTACTCCATTTATTCTCCAAATAATTCTGGGTTCAGATTCTTTCGTTTCTCATTGTCAAATGGCAGGTAGAAGATTACAGATGTATTTTAAAATTGAGGTACTCTGATCAGAAAAATTCAAATGTTATATCAGAGAAAATATTTATGCAATCACTCATTCTTTCACTCGCTTTATGTCCCTGTATTGGGCTAAACGTGATAGGAAATTCAAGGATGTTGTGCTGTCTCTGCCCTCAGGATGCTTATGACATAGAACTGGCAGGATATTATTAGTACCTTTACATACGAGCAAGTGTAGTGCCATAAAATCTCAGAGGTAAGAGATGAGTGCAATCCCTCATTGCATAAATATTTCTCAACCACCTACTATGTACTGGGCACTATTCTATGGGCTGGGTATGCAGATGGGAACAAGACAATCAAGGTCCTTGTGGACCTTGACTTTAGTGAGTGAGATGGAAAATAATGAAGGAAAAACGCAAATAAATATTATAACTTCAGGTAGCCATAGCACTATGAAGCAAAATAAAGGAAGATAATAGCAAGGAGAGGGCCAGCAGGAGAGGGGTATGAATTTTAGCTCCTGAAGGCCTCTGAAAAGAGGTGATATCTGAGTAGGGATTTTATGATATGTAGGAGCAGGTGTGAAGGAAGGGTTTCCCAGGGCCAGGGACCCAAACAAAAAGCCCTTAAGGGGAAAAATGAGCTTGTCATGTTCCAGAACAACAGACAAGTCAATGTGTAGATTGTAGGAGAAGGAGAGGTCATGGAGGTGGGAAGGGGCCAGGTCCCATTGACTATCGGACAAGAGAAGAGACTTCATTCTATTTGAGAAGGGAATTTATTGAAGATTTTAAGCAGGGTGTGGCGTGGCCTGATTTAAATCTTGTAGGGATCATTCTAGGTGCTACATGGAAATTCAACTGTAGAGTGATAAGAAGGTAACCTGGACAGAAATCAGAAAACCTCTGAATAGTTCAGCTACAGAGGACTAATCGATTCAAGTAGTCTAACCAATAATGACAGATTAGAATTCCTCGTGGTAGTCTAGTTAGTGGGAGTTGGTTTAGACTAGGTTGAGAATTACCAAGGTGGTGAGAAGTGGTTTCATTTGGGGAGAAGTTTCACAAAGCAGGTGACACGAAGCTGTCTGAGCTGAACTTTAAACAATGGGCAGCATGTGACGGGGGTGGGGGGTGTCATTCATTGATTTAGTAAGCAACTATTTTTACAGGTCAGACACTGTGCTATGTGCTGGAGATATAGCAGTAATAAGCCCCTCGCTGAAAGTGAGAAGACTGGTTGAAGAAGTAATATTTTAAGTAAAGATACAAAAGGAAAGAGGTGAACGATACACTCATAGGAATGACTTCTGGAATTAGCACTGCAGATGTTTTATTCTTTTCCATTTCATGCAGAAAATTGTACGGTTGAACTTCATATATTTGTCCTTGAATTTGCAAAAGTGTTAAGATGTGATCAGTGGAAACTCAGCTCCCTGTCAGGTGGCAAATTTAATCAGATAACTTTCTTGGAAACAGTGGTTAATATTTCTTTTTCCCATTCTGGGAAGGAGAAATTATAGCCTATCGAGAACGGAAAAGAGAAAAAGAGAGTGCAAAACATAGGGGCAAGCTCATATATCTACATGCATCTCTTATGGTTCATCTGTTACCCTGACTCCAATCTTGCCCCATAATCTTTTCCCAGGTGGATGACCCAACTTCAACTTCCCCTCCTTTTATTCCCTATTGTTCACTGCCTCCAGAATTCACCAGCCTAAAGCAGTCCACTCATGTCCATTCCCATAGAATAAATTTCAGTTTTTTCAGCTTGACAGACATTATTACTAACCCAACCGACTTTTCATGCTTTATCTCTGACTCAACTCTACACTGTCCAATTGTTTTAATCAAGTTGAATCTTCTTTTTATTTTTAAATTTTCTTAAAAAAAATTCTTTTTGACAGTGACAAAGTACACTTTACATAAAATGTGTCATCTTACACATTTTTGAGTGTACAGCTCAGTGTCGCCAGCACATTCACAGGGCCAGGCAAATGCCACTGGATTTTAAATCACTAGGTATTTGCCTGCTGCTTCCAGCAATTTGTTGTCTGGATCCTACTTGTATTATATGGTTCCTTTTGGGCTCCTGAAATGCCTTCCCCTTTCTTACCAATTAAAATCCTACGTATTTTGAAGGACTAGTGCTCGGGTCCTATCTCTTTCTTTAGGCTCCTTTGAAACTTGATCTAGAAACAGAAGGTCAACTCTGTTGCTAGGGAACACACTGCTTACAGTAAAAAAAGATGCCTGGTTGGTAAATTATACCTGGCCCAGGAGCATCTATACATGAACCATAAATACACAATGGATGTGATACTTTGGGCATTTCTGACTGATGACTCTTATAATTAGATTCCTTAAAAGGACCGTAGAACCTGTCAGTGGAGTTATTGGAAGAGATACTGTCTCTTATATATTAGGAAAATTTAAGCAAAGGATATTCCTATACTCATTCAAATGCTTCTCATCTTCTTGAACCCGGGGGGCTGGCACTGATAGTTGTACCAATATTAGGACTCCTAAAGAAGAGAAATTCTGAAGCTTCGCTCCTGGCCAGCACTGTTTTCTGTATTATTAATACATCCTTCTGGAAGGATGTATAGGGCCCATAGTAGTAAATCTAGAAGGATGTATAGGGCCCATAGTAGTCTTGTGAGTCTGAATGTGCAGGTGGCCCCAAGGAGACCTGCTCTTGTGGGTTGCATTGCTTTGCAGAAATATGGTACTAAAAACTCCAGACTTAAAAATCACTGGGAACCATCTCTAGGGACAGGTCAATAAAAGCATTGCTTACCTTTGGAAGGAGCTGGATTGCCTGTAGTATTCTTTGTCTGTGCCCAGAATTAAGGATTCCAATTTCCAACAAATCTTGATCTTCCATAACATTGCTTCCCTGAGACAAAGCCAGAAAATGTTACAAGTTAAACTGTGCATTTATATTGTGAGTACCTAACAAGGACTCGTTCAACACACAGAAAAATAACTAACAAATGATCTGATTTTTATAAACAAAGACATAGAGGCAGAGGGTGAGGGCAGAGCAGGTCGCCTTGCCTTGTTACCACCATGAAGGCAAGGTGAAAGTTCCCCTTCCCTCCCTAATCTCTCATAGCCTACTGTTTATGGTTAGACTATCTGCGTGGACGATTCATTCCTGTGACTTAAAACTCTGTTTCTATAAAAATGTGATTGCTTCTAGGAAGAGTTGCCATTCAGGATTATATGTGACCTATATGTTGATGGCGCCAACAGATATTGTGAGGAGGGCTGATAGAAAAACATTGAAGCATATTAAAAGGTTACAAGTGACAATTATTAATTCATTTTAAGATGCTGAATGCCAGACGCCTGATCAAGATGTGGAGACAGAACGCTGCCGAGAGCTGATCTTACTTATTACCATCCAGGGATGGAAAGGGATTGTTTAAGGGCAGTTGGAATTCCGTGACTGTGCTGGGGTGGTGGCACTTGCTTGCGCATCCAGAAGAGATTCAGCATATGTTTTCAGAGACAATGATGTCTAATCAGATATCTGAAGGGTGGTCAGGACTGATCACCCAAAAGAGGCAAGAACAAAGGCCAGATTACACAGATATTGTATGCAATGCTGAGGGCTTTAGACTTCTGCCTGACCGTAACAGGAAGGGTTTTATGAAAAATAGTTACATGATGAAATTCCAAACTGCAAAAGACCATTTTGGCTTCTGTGGCTGGCCCTCCATCTCCTCGCCTATAAAATGATAATGTTGAGCCACATGATGTCCCTGGACTAGTTTAGTCCTAAAATTATCAGATTTCACTGATTATTTTAAACTTCTGATTGATAATTAAAGAGTTTATCGATTGCTTGTTTTGTCTCTAAACTTTAATCTTTCAGAGTTTGTAAGCTGTGAGTCTTTAGCTTTCATTTGAAGAGTTTATAGAAGTTCAAGAAGTCAGATCTTTTTCTTTTTTTTTTGACAAATCAAACTGTGTCCTTTTAGAGATACTTAAGAATAGAAACGACAGAAAACCTACTTATGGAGAGTGATAGGTACTGTGGGAGACTCAAAGGAAAAGAGACCGAATTGGAAAGGGCAATCCTGGAGACACAGAGGGAGGCAGCTGTGATTGTTCTAGAGGTGATGAGGGCATAGACTGAGGTAGTGGTCATGGGAGGCAGAAGGAAGTAGGTGGATCTGGAAACTATCGAGACGTCTGACGTGCAGATTGAATACGAAGAATGATGGTGAAATATGACATGTGTGCTGGTTCCCAGCTTGGGCAGTGTGTGGGTCTTGATGCCTTTTCCTGCAATAAGAAGGAGGAGGGGAAGTGCTAGCTTGGTGCCAAGTGAGACTCACGTCTTCCCTGGACAAGGACCGAGTAGACGGTTGTAAACAGTTTAATATCGGACGACGTTCTAACTGGCCAATTGATCACTCTTAGGAGGATTAAAGCCATTAGAATGGAACTAGAGCTAGGGATTTAAAATGGGCACTTGCTGGACAAAAGCCTTCCACCTACTCAAATTGTCATTCCTATACTTAAGCTATATCGGCCATCCAGGAGGAAGCGGAGTGGTCTAGGTATACAGCAGCACGATAATGAAAAGCCTAATGAAAAACAAATAAAGCCGGTCTTGGCAACATGCCACAGGAAACTCTGCTCTCAAGAAATTACTCAGCACACACAATAGAGCACGGCTAAGAATATAGATGACTTCATTTTGTGAGAGCATTATTACTTCCAGAAATGGACTAGCATGGCACAAGCAGGATAGGTGATGGCATTCTGACTTCTACTCTTTCCAAAGGAGTTGGTTGGTCTATAAAAAAAAACTCTTGGCCATCTATGTGGTAGAGAATTAAGAAGCTTTTCATGTGCTGAATTAGCAAACACAACTCCAGCTCCTGCAAAATACAGGACCTGGTTTCTTTGCACAAACAGAGAACATACCAAGATGCTATAGTCTGTAGCAGCTACTATTGATAGGTCACCTCCAAATTTCAGGGGTTGAATAGTGAAACGATTTGGACCATCAAATCATTAAGAACCACTGTTCTTCTTCTGTACTACTAATATACTCTTTTTTTCTACCTTCAGCAAGGGAAGAGACTTTTTGAAGAATTGTAGGGAAGTTAGACATTTTTAAAGAAGGTGCTAAGTACATAACAACATCTGCTCCTTGGGTCGAATTTCCTAGCATATAGGATAATTACCAAATACTTTTGAAAAATGAGTAATAATCATGGGAAGCATAATGCAAATTGGGAGAATGTGCCAAAGGGCAAATGGAAAGAAAAGGAGGTACTGTCTCCATGAGGCAAGAAGATAGAAATTTTCTCCCTTTTTTTCCAAATTATATAGAGAGATACCAAAAATGTCCTTGTACATCATGTAGTTAATCTTTTGTCCAAACAGCAGAGGATTTGTGGTCTAAAGACCTGAAATTGAAGCTGGACATGGCTCATGCCTGTAATCCTACCACTCTGGGAGGCTGAGGTGGGAGGATCATTGAGCTCAGGAGTTTGAGACGAGCCTGAGCAAGAGTGAGACTCTATCTCTACTAAAAACAGGAAAAACTAGCTGGGTATTGTGGCAAGTGCCTGTAGTCCCAGCTACTTGGGAGGGTGAAGCAGGAGGATCGCTTGAGGCCAGGAGTTTGAGGTTGCTCTGAGCTAGGCTGATACCCCCACACTCTAGCCTGGGGCAACAGAGTTAGACTCTATCTCTAACCCCCGCAAAATAAAAAAAATAAATAAATAAAGACATGAATTAGGATTTGGATTGTGGCTGGGTAAACTTGGCCAAGCTATACATTCTTTCTAATCTTCATGGTCCTTACCACAAAATGAGGACTTTTCATGAATATGTGTTAAGTTTGAAAATACTATGATTTCATTTATGTTTGACTTTTGATTAGTACTACGTATCATTATATGTACATGCAGATTGTATATTTTTTAATTACATTTTAGCGTTTCAGAATTTGTAGCCTAAAGTACGGTGCATCTTAGAAGGGTACAAGTGAAAATTACTAAGTGCAGAATATAAATGTCTTCATATAGTGATTAAAAGGCCATGAAGGCTATGTTAAATAGTTCAATGAAAATATTTCAGATGGTATATGAAGTCAGCACATTGTGCCCCATGATTGCACCAATGTACAAAATTATGATTTAATAAAAATAAAAAAATGAAAAAAAAAGAAGTGATTATGGAGAAATTCAAGAACTCATTTCTTTTCAGCCTGATAGATCTTTGTACTATGAACTTATGAAGTTTCTTATTCAAGGAAATTATAGAATACATTATTTTGTAGTATTATAGATGCTTAGAGATTTTCCAAAAAAATCTTACAACTATCTAACCATTTCTTTTGCATATGAGTAACCATTGTGTCTTCAAGGACAATAACACTCTCCCCTTCATCCTAGGGAGCTGGAATTGATTCTGACTTTCTCATTTGCCTTTACTGAATGTTAGAGAATCTCAGCTTAACTCCTTTTTGTTTTCCTTCAGTAAAAGCTGAACACATACGCTAGCTTTCTTCCTCCTCCATCCATTTTTCACACAATTGCCAGATGAACAGTCCCTGGCACAGCACTTGTTCTTGCCTGTCTTCTGTGTGATCACCTCCCATGCTGCTCTCCCTTCTCACCTCCCCGGTGCACCTGCTGCCCGGCTTCTTCCTCTCCCGTTTACTCTTCAACCTACCAGAGTAAACTTTCCCTCCCTCACCAACACCACGGAAGTTCTATTCCAAAGTTAGAGGATGGTCTAACCTAGTTGATTCTTTCCAGTCTTGATTTCAAGCATTTACTGGCCATGTCAGGGATGGCTACCATATTGGACAACACAGACACAGAACGTGTCCGTCAGTGTAAGAAGTTCTATGAGACAGTACTGCTCTATAGTTATAGACCTTGAAACTCCAGTCAAATCACATAGACGGGATGAAAATGGGACTCAAACGGGGAATCTGAAATACTCACGAGTCATTCTTGAGACAAAATTATTCATGTGCCTCTTAGTCAAAGTCCATGAACAACAAACTGAGGATTTTTAGCAAATTCTCTTCTAATTTTTCAGCCACCAAAAAAACAAAGTAGAAGCTTGTTCTACTTTTGCTAGTATTTCTTTATTATGGAGCTAGAAGTCTATGCTATGAAAATGAAAAATCCAATTGACAAATTATTTATTATTCTCTTAGCACCCTGTAGGCACACTGTATAAGGTGTTTAGGAAATAATAATCAATAGATAAAGTTGTTTACTTAATGACTTTCTAGATGAACAAAGGCCCAAGGCTTTAGTTTTAGATTAGCTGTTCTTTTCCTGACAGGCAATGTCTAGGGGGTCTTCACTGCTTTCTTAAATAATGAAATGAAGAAAAACACCTAACATTTCACGCACTGATAGCTGAAAGCTGACATTTTTCTGACCATGGGGAGAATATCTTAGGTATTAGATTTTCTCAGCTGTGACAAACTAATAAGATGACCAAATAGAACAAAGAAACAGTGTTTCATATTTAATTATCCCTTAGGAACAGAACAGCTATTTATTGAAATTATTTCTCAAAGATATCTATACTGATGGCTCTGTCTCTCTGAACCCCAGCTTGAAAAGTTCTTCGATTTTCATTTTCATATTGTATTACATTCATTTAGAAACTTTCCTTCATATTACATAGTATATAAAAGGATAGGAAAGCACATTTAAGGACCATAGGGAATTGGTTTGTCCTTAATATAAGCTTGACTCGGATAACATTATTTATTCTCTTTCTTCATTCAATCCAAGGCTAAAAAAATCAAGAGGGTCCTGTTGATTGAGGAAAATTGCTTTTGCTCTATAATTAACTAAATTAGATTCTTCACCACAATTTGTGTGGCCTTAAATATTTAAAATAGAATAGTGGTATAATAGAATGACACCAAGATCTTGCGAGCTCACGCATGGGAAAGTACGTATTTTAGATTATTTTTAATCTAACTTTTTTTACAGCATAAATAATATGGCACCGTAAATCTGTACATAATTTTATTGGAATAATAAAGTTGCCTCTTAGTTTAGATTACTTTTAATCTAACTTTTTTTACAGCATAAATACTATGGTGCTGTAAATCGGTACATAATTTTCTTGGAATAAGGAAGTTGTCTCTTAGTTTCTATAAAAGCTTTGAGTCAATTTAATACCCAGTTACAAGTAAAACCAGTGCATGTCTTTTCTGCCTGGTTATGATAATAGTTATTGTGCTAAATACCAGATGGATAGTTCTCCTATCTGTGTTGGAATAAAGATTCATTTAGTGTGTCATAAAGGCATATGGGTTACTATAACTAATCTGATAATGGACAATCTTCCAATTTTAATTTCCTCTCCCACATTAATGAAATGGCAGAAGAATAAAGCTTTGTAGTACTTTTAAAAACATCTACTACCTTAATCTTCCATTTAAACATATTCTGTCCATTGCAACCAAATTTCTTACACAAAAAATTTAACTAAATTTTCATGTTTTTAGTTTTTGAAGGAAAAACGCTGGATTCAGACCATAGGGATTATTGATCAAATAAGTGTTATATCACAGTAAGTCACAGAGCAGCTGATATATGTAAGTTATAAATTTTAATGAAACAAATTATATCTTGGATTATTTTAAAGATTTGCATTTAACAGCTAACATGATTATAATAAATTTTCTATCACCATTTTTTTCCTCTTTCTATTTGAAGCCTACTTCCCCTTTGAAACATCTGTTTTCAAACTATGGAGAAAGAGAAGGAATTGAACTCATCAGGTTTTTATTTGTTAAAGTACCAAGGAAGGTTTGTTGATATCCTAAATTATAATTATGATTCATGAGACACGTGTTCATGTAGATTTCAGAATTATGTGTGTTTCTACAAGACTGCAGAGTCACTTATAAAGTAATGTGTACTGCCTTTAGTCCAAAAATATTAGGGCTACAAGAAAAGTAGCTTATTCTTCAATTTAAGGGTGCTAATCCACAGCTCTTACAAGTAAGAAGACATGTTAATGTCAACTGAATATATTTGTATGCTCTTTTCTCCAGATATGTGTATATGTATAAATACAAATCTTATTAATACCCACTGTCTGCCTTCAATTTTCACACTAACAGCAGTTGGTATAAGTTAGAGTAATTGCACACTTACTGTCCCAGGCACTGGTCTAAATGTCTTGCATATATTACCTTATTTAATTCTCACAATAACTCTTTGTGGTAGGTACTTAAACAACTCATTCTCACAGCTAGTAGGAGCCTTTCTTATAACTTAACCCCATGCCTCCTCCAGTGGGGTTAATGTAGGAGAAAAGATTCAGTTAAAAAAAGTGGTTCCATGCAAACCATTTATATTTTTACTTAGGAATCATATGAGATTCCCATTTGGAAGCAAGTGTTTCTACGCCTTTTAGGTTTGATTTCACCGCATTTGAGCAACCATAAGTGTCCCTCTGTGGAAGAGAATTTGGAAAGCTGTCTGGCCTATTCTTCCCTCCTCTGCTTCAGCTTTTTCTGTTGACTGAATCACAGAATCAGGCTTGGCAGGGACCTGGGGGGGGCTTTCCAGTCTAAACATTCTCCAACTAAGGACGAAGCTTTAACTTCTCTTTTGAAGCATGGTGTCTAACTGGGTTTCAGTGTCCCTGAGAGGGTAGGGTGGATATTACAGGCTTTAAGCAGTCTTTCCCAGCAGCTGAGTCTGAGCAGGGGGTGGGGCTATGTCGGGGGACACCTCAGTCCTATTCGTTTAGCTCCCACTGTGATGCAGACGGAGTGTTACAGGAGAGCTATTAGAAGAATGTGCCAGAAGTAGAGATGAAAGGAAAACAGTTAGCAGCTGTCCTGTGTCCTTCTCTAATCACAAGCTGTGAAGTTAAAAAAAAAAAAAGTCCTTGAGTAGGCTGTACATAAACTTGGCAGGTATTTGAGTTTTGTTCTTCTATCTGATATGCTGAGTGCTTCCCAGCACCTCACAAGAGGAAAGTGAACAGCAATTAGGTGAATTTAGACACCTGCTCTTAGCAGGCGCGGAACATGGCACCTGTGTGTTTAGAGCAGCTCTTCTGACAAACGCGCTCTCGCTGGCAATGCAGACTTCCTGAAGGAAATGCTCCTTTGTGGGAGAAGCAAAAAGAATATTTCCAACACAGCCACACATAATGGGGCAGAAAAAGTGCCCCAAAAGATTAATAGGAACTACCAGATATTAAGCGTTCACCATGTACCAGGTACTTTGCTCTCCTTGTTTATAAACCTTATTACAAGCTTGTGAGGTAGGTGGGATTATTATATTTTCAAGTGGGAAACTGAGTCACAGAGATAGGATACCATTTGGTCAAATTCTCATGGTCAGTATATGATGAATCTGGGATCAGTGTTTCTTTCCCACTCTGATGCTGATGCTCCCTTCATTACAGAAAGAGAAGTGCATGTTTAGTAGGGGATATTTTGTGGATGGAGGTTCTAGCCAATAGACAGGGAACATTGCCAAGAAGTACCTCCCATGACTGCATTTTCGCACCTGCCCAGCCTCACATATAGATTGATGGACCATGGAGAGAGACGGGCACAGTTTCTCCAACACATTTTATTTCAAACAAGTTATTCATCTTCTGAAAGGCCAAATGGGTAGTTCTTCTAAAATACCTTCGTGTTATCAAGAAAAGTGACTTAGAATGTTTTTGGCTAAAGTCTGAAGTAACTTACCATGTTCTAAACCAGGACTAAGTGGGGTGTGGGAAATAACAGTGTAGCATTAGGTTGGCATGAGAGACTCAGTTTGGTCAACTGGGAAAATGAAGTTCTCAGCTAGGGGTGGGCAAATGAAGTTCTCAGCCAGGCATGGTGGCTCACACCTATAATTCTAGCACTCTGGGAGGCTGAGGCAAGTGGATTGCTTGAGCTCAGGAGTTCAAGAACAGCCTGAGCAAGAGAGGCTACTAAAAATAGCCAGGCATGTGGTGGGCACTTGTAGTCTCAGCTATTGGGGAGGCTGAGGCAAGAGGATCGCTTGAGTCCAACAGTTTGAAGTTGCTCTGAGCTATGATGCCGTGACACTCTACCTAGGGTGACAGGGTGAGACTCTGTCTCAAACAAACAAACAAACAAACAAAAAGTGAAGTTCTCAGGTTCTCAGGGTCAGTCCCGTTGAGTAACTCTGCTGTAAGTCTCCTTCGAAGCCAGATATAAGAGGACATCTGGAAAGGAAGTCAGACAGAGGGTGTCTGGGAACATACTGAAGATGACTGAGTACCTCCCTGAATGCGTTCTGGATCTAGAGGAAAGAGAGTGGACTGCGGTCCACTGGGAAGGCTTTCCAAGCAAGGCAGCCTGTGATGGTGAAGATGGATGATTTGTCCCTATGGGAACTGGTAGGCCAGTCAAAAAGGAGACTCATTAATCCATGCAAGAGATGGTTGTTCTCCAAGAACAGACATCTCCAGACTTAGGATGATGGGGTCTCCTGACACCAAGAACTCTGTCAGAAATAGCCAAAAATCCTTAAGATAAAAGGAGCAAAGAAGAGGAAGGGACGGAAGGCAAGAGGGAAGGAGAGAGACATGTTTGTTCTCAGGGGTGACAGTAGTAGAGAGCTGATAGGGTTGCTGGATAAAATGCAGAAATTCAGATTGGACTGGAATTGTGTATTTTTAATTGCTTAATCCATCAGCCTTAGAGAGGAGGTCACAGAAAGCTGGAAATGAATTCAGTGCAGAGCTCCTGAGGTGGGCATTGCCTCGCATTCATCTATTCAACGTGGATTTGTTAAACTAATTTTTGTGAGTACTTACTCTGTTCCAGGCTGTGGGCTATGGTTCTAAAATACACTGAGAACAGGACAGACAAGATCCCTATGCTTTTAGCATTGACAGTTCAGTGGAGAAAACAGGAAAATAACTGAATAACACATAAAACAAACAATCATCAAAGTTTTAGGAGTGTGTATACTATACCAGGCACTGTTCAGTACTTTGCCTTGTGTATTGTTCATTAGAACTTCTGGGCTTGGTACAATTATTCTTATGTACAAATTAAGAAGGGAAAGCACAGAGAAAAAAATAAATGAAAGCACAGAGAAGCTGAGGATATGCTCAAGGTTACAGGGCTAGTAAAACTAAAATAAAGGGAATTAGGAAAGTACTGAATTAAAAAAAAAAATAACAAGAGAGACCTATGTTAGAAAGCCCAGCCAGAAAAGTCTGAGAAAGTGACAAGTCATTAAGACTTGAGGGGTTATTGGAGGAACTCCACCCTGAGAAGGGCCACAGGAAGGGCATTCCACAGAGAAATACAGCAGGTGCAAAGGCACTGAGGTGGGAAATGCACTAGGCATATTGTAGGAGCAGACAAAAGCCTGCTAAGCATAGAACTGAGTGACCAAGGGGAAGGAAACCTTGGAGGAGAAAGCAAAACATAAACTAATGCAGAGATCGCAGACCCTGACAGGGACTTTGATTTTATTCCAAGTGCAATGAGGAACATTGAGGGGAATAAACTAATCTTCCTCTTCATATGTACTCTGGCTTTGGTGTGAAGAATGGATGGAGAAATTGGGAGCTATAGAAGTTGAGCCTCAACAAAAAATTGAAATAACAGCCTGGAAACATCAAACATCTGAAGGAAGTGTGATGAAACATGACCTTTGGGAGGACCATGGTGACTTGTCTCACTGGGGAGTCGAGTTCCCTAACCAAATATATATATTTTTTTTTTTTTGGAATCAAAGAGAAAAGCCAGATGGCAAAGATAAAAGGCAGAAAAGTTTTTGATAAAGGTTCTACACTGAAACAACGATAGAGAAAGATTTAGCGGTATCTATGAAAATGAAAATGTTCCTACTCCAGGGATCAGGCAGTTCTATTTCTAGGCTGTGGCTGACATTACTGGGAGGGCAAGTCCTTTTTCCTGTTCTCCCTTCTACTTTGGAAGCTGGATAAGCTAAATGTTCTCAGCTTCTCTTGAAGTGATGGTTGGACATGTGACAGAAGTTGTCCTATGCACTTCTGGAAATGCTTTTGCTTTCTTGATGAAAAGGAGAAATTTTTCTGCTACCTTTCTGTGTCTATAAGAAGGTACGACGGAGTTTCCTTAGGATGACTCGGTCTACCATTAGTCAAGGTGACAGAGATGGAATCACAGTCCTTGGATTACCTATAATAGAAACTGCCATTGGATAACTTGAAGCAGGAAAGTATGTGCTACAAAAGAGCCAGTCCCTGAATAAGAACGGTTATTCTATCTTTTGCATCTAACTTGCTCTGTCAGTGAAAATGATGGAGACGTGTACCCTGGAATATAACAGAGGTCATGATGAAGGCAACAGGATATTGATTGTTTGCCATAGACAGACTGAGATGTGAAAACACAAAGAGTAGCAGAGAAGGGATATTAGAATGAAAGTTACCAAAACTGAGCTGGTGTGTGGGTAGGTCAATTTATAGCATGGCTTCTTTTCATTTTGACTTACAATCGTGAAATCTCATAAATAAGATTACTTGAAGGACTTTCTTTCCTCTGGATTTTGGGTTCTGTTTAAAATGAAAATGTAAGCAGAATTACCAATGTTCATGCAAATACTCTGGTCTTTACCACATGAAAAATTATCCACATGTTCATGGGGTTAACCAATCTCAAATTTGGGAGAGGTTTTCTGTTTGTAATTGAAAATGACAGGCATCCGAATATTGTATGAAGTTAGGGTCCTAAAGGAATGACATTTTTTACATAAACTTGGTATGCTATAAGAATAAAATGTTATTCTTGAAATCAGAATGTATTTATAATCCAGACAGGGCAGAAATAATAAGAACATTGTGGGGAGGTATGTTACGGTGGCCTCAGTGTGTGGCTCTTCCCTGAACTCTTGAGATGTAAAGGTTCATGTTCAATTCCTCTCCCTGAATGCCTTCAGTGGGCAGTAAGTGGTTATTTCTTTATTCAGACGGTTGACTGATGGAATATTCCTGACTTTTCCCCACATTTAGTTTTGGTTTTGATTTTGTTCTTAAAGACAATTTTTCTTAAGATGTCTTTAGGATAAAAACATTCCTTTCCTTGTGAAAACTTTGTTTTGGCTTGCTTCACTTTTAAAATTTGGTGGTGGGAAAACCTGCTCACACCACAACATTGCAATTAAGAGGAGATGTTTGCTATGGGCAGGTGGGCAGGAGACTAACCCAACCACAAAGTTAAACTAAAAGGAAACTAATATTTGCCTCTTTGGAAAGAAGTATGGAGAATCCTCAAAGATCTCAAATTGGATCTCCCATTTGCCCCTGTAATCCCACTACTAGGCGTCTACCCAGAAGAAAAAAATCATTTTATCATAAGAACTTTGCCCTAGATTATTTATCACAGCTCAATTTATAATCACCAAGATGTGGAAATAACCTAAATGCCCATCAACTCAGGAATGGATTAACAAATTGTGGTATGTGCACACCAGGGAATACTATTCAGTCATAAAAAGATGGTGACTTCACATCTTTTGTAATGTCCTGGATAGAATTGAAACACATTCTTCTCAGTAAAGTATTACAAATAATGGAAAAGCAATTGTCCAATGTACTCAATACTAATATGAAGCCAGTAGCCAATCTGATGCACGCTCATATAGGAGAGAAATGCATTTCAATTCAAGTTGGGGGAGGGGTACCAAGAGAGGGGGTGGGGTTTGGGGTGTTCTCACCGAATGGGCACAGGATAAGGGTGTCTGGCGTACTTTTTGTGTGCAAGACATAACCACAAGAAGGACTCTACCTAACAAAATCAAATACTTTGACCTGATTGTTTGTACCCTCACATTAACCTGCAAAAAAAAATTTAAGTAAAAAATAAAATTAAAAAATATAAATGAAAGCTGAGCAAGACCACGGCTCCCTAGCCCCACCATTTGGTCTTGACATGAACACAAAGGGAGATTTGTCCAAGGCCCACAAACATCTTTGTCCTTACAACATTCATACCATGAAGGATGTTCTCATTTTTTACGCCATTTTCTTCACTGAATATTATTACTGAAACTGAAAGAGGTGTATGGAGAAAGGAGGGAGAACTATCTTTTCTCAAAGGGAATGTTACTAACTGTCCCTGATTTTTCAACTTCAAAAATATTATTTTCTAATTTTATTTTGAAAATATCGAACTAGAAAATTGTTAGAACCCAGAGCCATTTCCTGTCACTTGTCATCCTTTCCCACCTCTCCGGCAAAAGGCACACACTATGTTGGATTCTGCAGTAAACCTTCCTTTCCTTTCCCTTACAGATGAACTATTAATCATGTATTTATAAACACCAGAATTGGTTCTGTCTGATTGATTATCGAAGTATTTATCATTTATATAAATATACATTAATTTTATATGAATACAACTATAAAACAGGAAAAAAAATCTGACTAGTAGTAACATCATAAAGTCCTGCACATGTACTTTACTTGGGCATTATTAAAAATGGGCACCTCTTGCCGAGGTTAAAGAGGTGACAAATAGCCAGAGTCTCCTGTTTCTTTCTACTTGGTATCATACGTCTTATCTCCTTTGCTGGACAGCGACTGTCTAAGGACAAAGGATCCTGCCTTGACCATGCTTGCATCTTCCTTAACCCCTGTTGGCTAAGTATAGAATAAAAGAAAGAAGGCATGAGCAAACACATGAAGTACAGATTTAGGAAAGTATTCAGTTTCAAGATCGCTCAGTTAAGTCAGTTTGTGGGAAAAGAACTGAAAAATCTGAGCTGGCATCTGGGCACAGTCAAGCCTGCTTGTATTCCCAGAGAGGCTGAGGTTGGATGGTTGCTTGAGCCCAGGAATTTGAGGCCAGCCTGCTCTACTTAGTGAGATCCCAACTCCCCCAAGCCTCTGCTCCCCCAAATTTGAACTTGAAGTTCTAACATGCAGGATCCCGGATAATGTGTTCCCTCCATCACCACTGAAGGAAAGATAAAGATGGAATTGCTGGTACACCATAACATCAAAATGTTCTTCATTTTTTTTTCAGTGTTGCAAATTCTCATGATTTGATTTTCATCCAGGACTGTCAGCTGAGACATCTGATAATCTAAAAGCACTCAGAGAATTAGGATCCCATATGGCTCAAAAATATTTCCTATCCAGCAGGAAGAAGAGAACATAATGTGAAAACAATACTGGTATCTCCTTCGCATGACATGTACAAGGAGCACAAAGGAATTGACATCATCATTCACAGTGTAATGGTTATAAAGATCATAAGGACCAATTATAGCAACCAAAATAAAGAGTATCCCATCCTGCATGATCACGCTACACTGTAAAAAATTAGAAGCACCTTTCAAAGCAATGATAGGAAAGGATTTATGTTTTGCCTGCCAGAAACAACCACCATGAGAAAGGAGAGCTGAATTAGGAGTCCCAGTTTATTACTAATTAATTATGTGAACCTGAAATGCCATCTAACTTCCTCAGGCCTTTGTTTTCTCAACTGAACCATGAGAAAGCTGGACCAGATGTTCCCTGCAACACAGCATCTGGTCTGGAGGTTCTAACAAGGAGTGTGTCTACTCCGAAACTTATATCGTCTGGAGAATAATTAGTTCTTGTTTGGGGGAAAGTCATTTTCTTCAAATGAGTGTTCAGTACTGAGAGAGAGATTTATGTAACGGTGAGGAAGGAAGGGCCCTTGGGCTTAGGCAGCTAATTTCACTAACTGATTTAATGAGAATGCCTGATATTTCCTGGGAGTTAACTGTGAGTTAGACACTGTGCTTTCAACTTTGGGATGAATCTATAAAATAGCTATAGCTATTAGCATCCCCGTTTTACAGACGAGGAAACTGAAGCAGAGAGATAAGTGGTTCTATCTCTGTCAGGTTACTAGGGCTGAGTGGCCTGAGGCTGCGCGCTGAGGAACAGGGCTGCTGCGGGAACCAAGGCGGAGGCTGGAGTCAGATGCCTCCTGCCTTCCCCGGGGCATCCAGACAGGTGTCTTCCACCTGGAGTTGCCTCAGACAGAGCCAAGGGATGGAGTCTCTCTCGACCTGCCAGATGGTCTCCGTAAACCCTCTTTCCCACAATTTCTGCCCTGGGACCAGAATTATTAATTAAAAGAATAAGGAATTGGGGCTCCCTGTACCCATGTCACGGCTTTGCCCTTCAGCAGTCGAGTGACTTTGGGTCAATGGCCATCCTTCGTCATCTGTAAAATGGGGATGATGCTGAAGCCTACCCTTTAGAGATGTGGTGACATAATGTTGGCGAACTTGCTTTATAAACTTTAAAGTAAAATTGCTAAAAATAAAGCATGCCTGCTAGGAACTACTTTTTTTTTTTTTTTAATTTTAGAACACAGCACTGTAAATCTTCGTTTCATGTTGTTTTTGCCGGAAATAGTCTATTCTGAAAGAGGCAGCATGTGTGGTGGGAGAAAAATGCAGGTTTTATTCCTAGCCCTGCCATTTACTCAGCTTTGTGGACTCAGGCAAGTCGCTTAATCCAGGGCTCCCAGGGCCCCGCATTCGGGGCTTAAGGCTCTGTGGTCGCTCTCCTGAGCTTCTTCCTAATTTCTGAGTTTGTGATTGCTGAGTAGAGACTCATGGGACAGCAGAGCATGAGCTGGGGTTGGCACCTTAGCTCCCAGGAGGGGGCTGCTTTGCAGGGATGCGTTCTCAGGTTTTCAGGGAGACCCTCTTCACCGCTCTCTTGTGCTCTGGGCCCTGCCTGATGGCCTCCCCTTCTCTGCCCAGCCCTGAAACTGCTGAGATCCAATCCACCCTCCACTTCCAGCAGGGGTGTGGCACCAGCAGAGGGGGGTTTGGGCAGGGCATTCATACCCACAGTATGTCTGCTCTGCCAGCTGCGGACCACCCCCTGATGTAGGCACCAAATATGTCCTGGTGCAGAGATTTAAAACTGCTGGTGGGTCCCCCATCCGCTATGGGTTGGGGCCATGGACAGGAAGTCTCCTGGCTATACTTCCCCAGACCTGCTAGAGCCAGGGTCTGTGGTGGTCCAGGGGTGCTGCAGGCCTGGCCGTCGGTGTCTCTGCCCCACACAGAGGGCAGGGCCAGGGCGCCTGTGAGCGGCTGCACTCTCCCTCTAAGAGTATCTTGTGCCTGGAGCCCCTCTTGGCTGGCTTCATACCTGTGGGTGTGCTCTATCCTCCTAACCTTCCTGGGTTTGGTCTATGTTTGTCTTCTTTGGCCTGCTCAAGGCCCCTTTGGCTAAGAACTCCCAAATACAAATGCTTCATTTCATTGACCCCGCTCAGGAGTTCAATGCCCCAGTGTTTGCTTGAAAAAGTGGCATCGCACAGTGTAAAAGTGAAGAGCAAAATTCATGCTTAATAAGATTTTTGTGTGCGTAGAACATTACATGGTAAATAAAAAGTTACCCTGAGAAATCAAGGCAGAGATTTCAAAAGGAAGGAAAAAGCTTTGTGTATTTTTAACGGCGCTCTTCCCTCTGCTTTTGAGTAAGGAGCCTCATGTTTTCATCTTGCGCAGGGCACCACTCCTTATGCAGCTGGCGAGGCTCCCAGGCTGTGGGCTTTGTCTAATCACACGGTCGTGGTCGTGCGTCACTCCGCAGGTCTATCAAGGCCGCTCAGTGACAGAGGATGGACGCACTGCCGCAAGAATGGCTCACTAGCCAGTTACCTGTGGTCTCATCTTTACTCTTTAAGAGGGTAGAAAAGGAAAAGTGGGAGCCATTCCTTTGGAAACCGTAGATAGAGGTCATTTAGCCCCAACAAGGATGATGCTTCATTAGCGGCTAATTAGGTATAATTCCCATTTTTAGTTCTGGGGCTTGGCGCAAACATTCTAAGGCCGATGAGAAATACTGTAACTTGCCAGGACTTCTGGGGCTTTCCTATCCATTCACGCATTCCTTCTCTCCTTCACTTACACTGTTTTTCCACAGCATTCACTAAGTGCTTATCATGCTGCGCACGTGCTGTTGAGCGTTGAGAATTCAAAAGAAATTAAGACACTCTCTTTCAAAGGAACTGGAAGTCTGTGGGGGTGGGGTGGAAGACACATGAGTTTGGGGTGCAGCACACACAGCGATAATAACTCACAGAGAAGAGATCTGGGAAGCACACAGCGGAGTCAGGAATGACATTTGGGGAAGGGTGACATCTCTGCTACTTGTTACAGGGTGAGTCAAAGTTACCCAGGATAGAGAAAATGATTGAGGTGGGGAGGGGAGGGCATGGCCCGGATGGGTCACAGGGTAAACACAGGCACTGAGAAGAAATGGTGTAGACAGAGCGCAAACCAACAAGCAGCGCGTAGTGCTAGTGGGGCTGGAAAAGCTGGGAGGGAGAGACCCGGCGGTGGCCTTCGTAGGCGAAGGTGCACAGTCTGCTTCATCCTGCAGCTCTGGCCAGGCAGGGTTTCATGCCCGGAAGGAAGAGGGCTGCGTTTACAATTTAGAGAGCTCACTCCAGTGGTTACTGGATGCGTGGAGGTTGGAGGCCGTTTTAAGGACCTCTTGCGGCAATAATGCAAGAGACGATGAAGGTTGGTGGCAGCAGTAGTGGGAAGGGTAATGTAGTTAGGAAGTATTCACACCGCAGAGTAGTGGGAAGGGTAATGTATTCAGGAAGTATTCACACCACAGAGTAGTGGGAAGGGTAATGTATTCAGGAAGTATTCACACCACAGAGTAGTGGGAAGGGTAATGTATTCAGGAAGTATTCACACCACAGAGTAGTGGGAAGGGTAATGTATTCAGGAAGTATT
>CAUYRH010052264.1:0-26787 GCA_963574655.1 Perodicticus potto | reverse complement strand
CCCCCCCCCCCCCCCCCCCCCCCCCCGGGCAGGGGGGTGGTGAGTAGTGAACCTAGGATCAGAACCCACATCTCCTTTGTCTCAGTCTAGTGAGTTTAAGTACTCTGACTCAAGATAGAATATTTGCCCCTAGGTGGGACCTGCCACACTAAATCATCTCAAGTCACTTCAGCCACTTTGTGGACAAGCAACTCCATAATGCTGGAAAGAGCTCAAGAGTGAAAATCAGAAACCATGCCTTCCAGTCCTGCCACTGAACCTACTACATGACCTGTGGTCAAGCCTATTAGTTTTAGTTTTCATGGCTATCTCACTCTGGGACAAAAGGTAAGCCCATCATAGCCCTAGGGTCCAGTTTCCCCAGGGAAAAAAATGAGTCAGCTGATTTAGGCTTTGGTGATTTAAAACTTGTGCCCTTAGGAGAGCCCCTTCAGAGGCTCCCCCAGGAGGGAAGGGTGGGCCACATGGGCAGCACTATGGTCCATCTCCCCTTCAACTAGAACGCTCAATTTTGCTCCGATTTACTTGTTTGTGCTTTTGTAAGGTTTCCCATCTCTGAACTTGATATCTAAGGTCCCTAACAGCTCTGAGATTTATAACTCTAGTTCTTAGATTTTGCCCAATAGTTCCTGAGTTACAGATATATGGATGGGAGGAGGAGAAGACTTAGCCTTGTTTTCAGGGAGTTCAAAAGTTTGGTTGAAAAGATCGAATTAAGATGGAGAAATTTTTGGCTCAGACTCTATACCAGATTCTGGGAAAGGATTATTCGATGAGGCTGTAGAACAGTGGTTCTCAACCTTCCTAATGCCCACGTTGTTACCAACTGAAAAAAGGGGTTGCGACCCACAGGTTGAGAACTGCTGCTGTAGAATGTATGAGGCCTACGGGAAACACTACTTGGGGTAAAGATTTTGTCTGGCTAGCTCCTCGCCTCTGAAAATAAACTGGGGGCCCATTACCCCAAAAACTTAATTTAAAGGTTAATCCTGGCTGGGCACGGTGGCTCATGCCTGTAATGCTGGTACTCTGGGAGGCCGAGGTGGGTGGACAGCTTGCACTCACGAGTTCTAGACCAGCCTGAACAAAAGCGAGAGCCTGTCTCTACTAAAAATAGAAAAACTGAGGCAAGAGGATCCCTTGAGCCCAAGAGTTGGAGATTTCTGTGAGCTATGACACCACAGCACTCTACCCAGGGCGACAGCTTGAGACTCTGTCTCACAAAAAAAAAAAAAAAAGTTAATCTTCAGAAGCCACAAGTGGCCCAGATCTCTCCCTGATCATGACAGGGGCAGTTTCCTATTCTTGATGAGACTAAGGGCTGGATTTGTATCACCTAAGGATACCTAAGGAAAAGTGGCCTTTGGTGTGGAACCTGACATAATTTAATGAGTGAAAGAATAAATGATGCATGGAGTGTCTACAGGTCTCCTCCGTTCTCTGAGACTTACCTTAGCTTCTGAAGTCCTTAGAAGCTTCATTACTTCCCCTTCTCGGGCATAATCCAAGGGTGTGTGTCCCATTTCATTCCTCTGCAGGGGGTTGGCTCCTGGCAAAAGGAGATGGATAAACTGTCAGAGGCTCTATGAAGCACCTCAGCCTTCCTTTGGAGGTAGCTTGGGGCTTTAATTTCTATATGAGGAATGCCTACGGAAGTGTAAGAAATCAGAGAATGATGGGAAAAACACATCAATTTATTCTAGAAAGAGTTCTTAATACTCTCTGATAAAGATATCAGAGTATCGGGGGTTCCTACATGTGATGCACTCATGTTTAGTAACACACGACATACACATAGCTGTATTACACATACACACAGCTGAACATGCTAACAAAATATACCAAATAGATTCATGTACTCTCACACAAGTACATGTAAATACATGAATTCACATATACATTCATTAGAATGTCCACATTTTCTAACACATTTGCATACAAACATTCATATTCACAAAGCCATATAAAAGTGTTCCTTTCCAGCGGTGCCTGTGGCTCAGTGAGTAGGGTTGTCGGCCCCATATACCAAGGGTAGAGGGTTTGAACCCAGCCCAGTCAAACTGCAACAAAAAAATTGTTGGGCATTGTGGCAGGCGCCTGTAGTCCCAGCTACTTGGGAGTCTTAGGCAAGAGAATCGCCTAAGCCCAAGAGCTGGAGGTTGCTGTGAGCTGTGACACCACAGCACTCTACCCAGGGTGACAAAGTGAGACTCTGTCTCTTAAAAAAAAAAAAAAAAAAGGGTTCCTTTCTAAAACAGAGAATGTTTTCCTCTGTCTTTTAATGCTCTCTTATCTCTGGGCATTTCCTGTCTGCCAGAGTCAGCTGGGTCTTCTGGAAGGGCATGGTTATCACCAGCAACCTGGGTGTGCCACTCTAGCTATTGGTGAGCGTTTATGTGTGTAGGCATTTCTCTAATGATTGGTTCCTGTGATTTGAGGACAAAGAACTTTGAGCATAACAAAAAGAAGAGATTAACTGGAGGCCATGTACCTACCTTCTCTCTAAGTGTTTGAAGTATCTACTTTGTGCAAGGTCTGGGAGTTATGGAGGAAAGGCTACTCTGACTCTCTGCTGTCAAGATCACCTTCTTCAAGCCTAGGTCTGAGCACTTCATTCCCTTCTTCAAAAGCTATACATTACTCAGTTTGACAAATCTTGAATGAATATGGCCCGGTGACACAGAAGAGTCAGATCTGGCTCTGCCCCAAAGGCACTCTTCCCAAGGCAAGAAGCTAGAAATAGAAGAAGAATGCTATGCTTTGTACACAGCAGATGCTCAATAAGTGTATGTTCAATGGAACATTAAGGTAATAATTATCTAGTATTTCTCAAGCTCCTTTCTTGCAAGGAAGTATTATATATAGTATAGCAGGGTTAAGACACAGCCCTTGACAGAAAATAATGGGCTGGTTCAGGACCCATTCAGCATAGGGCCTGGCTCAGGGTGGGTGTCTAACCACTGTTTGTTAACAGATTTACAAAAATCAGTGCTTCCCAATCAAGTCTGTCGAAATATTTATATTATGATACCAAACTGTTCTACCTAAAGACTCTAATTCTTTTTTTTTTTTTTTTTTTTAAAGAGATAGAGTTTTACTTTATCGCCCTCGGTAGAGTGCCATGGCGTCATAGCTCACAGCAACTCCAACTCCTGGGCTTAGGCAGTTCTCCTGCCTCAGCCTCCCAAGCAGCTGGGACTACAGGCACCTGCCACAACGCCTGCCTATTTTTTGTTGCAGTTTGGCTGGGGTCAAGTTTGAACCCGCCACCCTAATTATATGGGGCTGGCACCCTAGCCTTTGAGCCACAGGCACCGCCTAAGACTCTTATTTCTTACGAGACCCTATAAACTTATCAACAATAGTAAATATTTACTAAGCATTTACACGTGGCTGTCTGCCTAGGCTGCAGAGGAAGAGGCTAAACCTCTACATAGTTGTGGGATGGGAGGAGGAGGTGGAAGAGGTAGAGTGTAGAAGGTACAAGCACAATCCAAGCAAAGGAAATCTTATCAATAAGAAAAAAAATGAATACTTTTTTACACAACCCTACTTTCTTTCTTTCTTTTTTTTTTTTTATAGAGACAGAGTCTCACTTTATCACCCTTGGTAGAGTGCCATGGCGTCACACAGCTCACAGCAACTTTCAACTCCTGGGCTTAAACAATTCTCTTGCCTCAGCCTCCTGAGTAGCTGGGACTACAGGTGCCCGACAAAACACCTGGCTATATTTTTGTTGCAGTTTGGCTGGGGCTGGGTTTGAACCCGCCACCCTCAGTATATGGGGCTGGGGCCCTACCTATTGAGCCACAGGAGCTGCCCATACAACCCTATTTTCTAATAGGAATTTAGTACAAAATATTGATACTTTTTAAAATGAAAATATAATTCACATACCATAAAAAAAAACCTTTTAAAGTATATAATCCCTACTCGGGAGGCTGAGGCAAGAGAATCGCCAAAGCCCAAGAGTTGGAGGTTGCTGTGAGCTGTGATGTCACCGCACTCTACCGAGGGTGACAAAATAAGACTATCTCTAAAAAAAATAAAAAATAAAAAATAAATAAAAATAAGTAAATAAATATTAAAAAATAAATAAAGTATATAATCCATGGCTGGGCATGGTGGCTCACACTTGTAATCCTAGCACTCTGAAAGGCTGAGGTGGGTGGACTGTGTGAACTCAGGAGTTTGAGACCTGTCTGAGCAAGAGTGAGACCCCATCCCTAATAAAAATAGAAAAATTAGCTGGGTATGGTGATGTAGGCCTGTAGTCTCCTCAATTCAGGAGGCTGAGGCAAGAGGATTGCTTAAGCCCAGGAGTTTGAGGTTGCTGTGAGCCACGATACTATGGCACACTACCCAGCATGACAGAACGAGACTCTGTCTCAAAAAAAAAAAAAAAGTATATAATTCAATGGTTTAAAATATACTCACAAGGTTATACAACCATCACTATTATCTAATTCCAACACATTCATCCCCTAGGAAAGAAACCCCAAAGTCATTATCAGATACTTCCCATCCCTTCAGGCTGGTAACCAGTAGTTTACTTTCTTTCTCTGTGGATTTGCCTATTCCGGAGATTTCACATAAATTAAATTGCATAATATGTGGCCTTTTATGCCTGACTTCTTTAATTTAGTATGTTTTAAGGTTCGCATGTTATAGCATGGCTTAATAATATTCCATTCTGTGGATACACTACTTTCGTTTATCCATCTAACAGCTGATAGACATTGAAGCTATTTCCCCCTTTTGGCTGTTTTATATAGTGCTGCTGTGAACATTCATGTGTAAGTCTTTGCATGGATGTATACTTTCATGTCTCTTAGGTAAATGCCAAGGAGTTGGGATAGAATAATAGTCATGGTATTTACTGAGCATTTACTCTGCGCAAGATACTGCACTGTATACTTTCTATACATTTTATCATTTTTTATTTTTTTGAGACACAGTCTCACTTTGTTGCCCTCGGTAGAGTACTGTAGCTCACAGCAACCTCAAACTCTTGTGCTCAAGCGATTCTCTTGCCTCAGCCTCCCAAGTAGCTGAGATTACAGGCGCTTACTATGATGCCTGGCTATTTTTGTTTTTAGAGACAGGGTCTCGCTCTTGCTCAAGCTGGTCTCGAACCTATAAGCTCAGGCAATCCACCTGCCTTGGCCTCCCAGAGTGCTAGGATTATAGGTGTGAGCCACTGTGCCTGGCACATTTTATCATTTAAGCTTCATAACTACTCTGTGGGGTAGGAAGCAAAATGCTGAAGCTATAGACATAGAAACTGGGGTCAAAGAAGTGAAATAACTTGAAGCAGGAGTTGAACTCACCTCCAGATTTTCTTAACTCTAATACTCCATACTCTTACCACGGAAGCCACAATGCCCCTCTGATGAAAAATCTTCCAGTGGTCTTTCAGTGGACACAGTGCAACCTCCTTAGTAGGAAGGGGGTCTGTGGTCTCCCTAATTAGCAGCCAAGTCCTCAGAAGCTCAGTTGGAGCCTAATGCGTTCATTCAATTCTGTTGGCACTTACTGGGCATCTTTTATCTTCAGGCCTCTGTATGTGGGATGATGGGGGGGTTGACCAAGCCAATGAATAATTTTTTCTTTATATTTTTGACCATTCAGTAGCAACTGATACATTGGCCCCTATCTCCTATCTCCTCCCACTCTTGTAACCATTTCTTCCCTATCTCCTTCGCAGGTTCCACTTCCTGTCTTTAAGACTTGGTGCTACCTAGAGTTCAAGTCTACCACACTCCAGCTCTCTCAGAGCTAACCGGGATGAGAGATGGGCACACAATTGTAATGCAGGTTGAGTGGGACCAGGGTGCTCAAGGACGGACAGACAGACAGCATTGTGGGGGGTTCAGGAAAGAAGAGAGTGCTCAGGGGCTTGTTCACGTGGCCCAGCCTCCCTGGCCCACTTGTTTTTTCCTGGGTCTCAGCATTCAGGGGCTCTACAAGGGTGAGGAGCCAGTGGTAGACAGTGTCCTCCCATCTCCACGAAACTGTAGCACAGATGGGGAAGAAAAGGAGCCACAACTAAGCAGTGGAAAGGCCTCTCCTTTTTTAGGCAGCCTCGTGGAGAGCTCTGTCACTAGATAAGGGCTGCAGTAGAAGAGGGGATTTAGGAGAGACCTCTGGAAGGGCAAGAAAAACAATGAAGACAGGAGAAATGGATAGCAAGAGAGAATAAAATAAGAGGGAGGGCAAGGAGGAGAGAAGGTGAGAGAGGAAAACAGTGGAAGAAAGAGCAGAGGGTGAGATTAGCCTCCTCAAACAAGTGCTGTCAGTGATCTATATTTGCTTACAGAATGAAAAATGGGTGCCATAAACATTGGCCACTGAGTAATTTCTAGTAGGAGTCATGTCAGTTCTCATAAAGGATGGGATGGGAACAGGTAGGACATCGCTGCACCTGGGCCAGCCAGCACAGGGGCTCCTTTGAAAGCATGTTGGGCCTGTCTTCAGCCCAGGAACATCTCAGGTGAGGCTCCATCCAACCACTCACTGTGGGGAAAGGCTTACAAGGTTCTGGAGCCTCAGGGCAACTCATCTGCCCCCATTTTTGGAAGGATGACACGGGGGCACCGTGGATAACGTCCATCTAATATTAGTCCCCTAGCCCTGCACCCTCGCTCTGACTTGACTAATTGCTGTAATAATTGATAGAACCTGACTTCTACTACTGATCGATTTCACCTCCACGACCAACGGCCACAAACCATTAGGCTCCAATAAATAACCACATTGGGCCTCACCCGCTTGGCCTCTCCAGGGGCATCAGGATGGCTCATGCCCTGGCCTGACCTCCCCTTGCTTCCCACCCAGGGCCCCTCCGGGCCAAGCAGCTGGTCTAGAGGGCCAGGCCTCAGGGAGCAAGTGAGAGGGCTGGATGGAGTGGGGAGTGCTAATCACAGGCCATCCGTCACCTCCCACTGGCTGTCTGGGGCTGGGGCAAACACCTGGAGCACCCTAGGCAGTGTGGTGCAGGACCCCTCCCCTCTTCTTCCTGCTCCAGATTAGTTTGTCCTAGCTTATAATATTTGATAAATAGCAGACTGGCTTCTTGGCAGCACTGCTGCGGCTGCGCCTGCCCGCTACAGCTGTGTAAGGTCACTCATTGGGGAAATATGTTTCTGTCAGTGGTATTGAAAAAAGTTTAGTGGAGTGACAGGCCTCAATTTTTCAAATTTTATTAACTCTATCCTCTTAACCATTTGTCTTGAATTCCTTCAGATTCTGGGGGATCTGTCAATAGGGCTTGGGCCAGGAAAGCAGTGTGGGGGTGGATGGTCATGGGGCTGGTGCTGGCTGGTGCCACTGAGACTGGCTTTGGTTTCTTCTCCCAGGGCAGGGTAAGGCAGTGAAAATGGTGTGGGTGGGAGAGACAAAGCCTTGTCCACTGGAAGGAGCCCATTACTTGCCTCTGGTACAGCACCTGCCTTTGATTTGACACAAATCATTGACTCTCCAAGTAGAAAAAGACTTTACTGGTGAGCTCTTCTAATTCCCTAAGAAGATACTTCCCTCATCTACATTGGAAACAGTGGTTACACTGGCTCTCCTGAATGTCCTCAGTACTTAGCGCCAAGGTCATGGTTCTCCAAGGAGTTTCCCCCATTTAACTGAGGGCAATCCTCCTTACATGAGCCCCAATCTCTCTTGTCATCCTGGTCTTCCTGCAAACACCAGCTCACCTTTTAAGATTCAGTGCAGATTTCGCCTCTAGGAAGCCTTCCTTTTTTACCTCCCACACCAGGGTACCATCCTTTGTGCTCCCATAGGCCCTTCTGCTTCCAACTTATTGCATTGATTACTCTCATTAAAGTGTGTCTCCATCCAAGACTTAAAGTTCTTAGAATTCTGTTAGGGACTATGTCTCACTCTGCTATATCCTCACTGTCCAGTATAGGAGAGGTGCCCAGTAATATTTACCTGGCAAATGAACTGTATTCTCTCCAGATGCTATATTCTGAGGCCACACAGAATAAGGCTGTTTTAACTGCCTAAGGAGAGCCTTTCTAAGTCCATAACCATGTCCCTTGTTCCTATAGGCCAAACTCTCTAGTTTCTTTGCTGGTTCCAGATGGCTCTCTGCCTGTGTGGCAGAGCAAGTCACGGCAGCCCCCAATACTCTCCATGCTCTGTGAGTGGGAAGTAGCGGGGACAGGGTGGGAGAGAGATCCTTCTTAGGGAAAATGCTGAAATTCGGGTTGGTGGTGGGATTCAGATCTTCTCTGTACTGGTGGGTAAAGTTCACAAACTGAGTCGTGGGGCATGGAGGCAGCCTGTCATTCCCTCCTTCCTTGACACTATCTTGTTTTGGTTCTCTGTGAATGTCAAAGAAGATAATGTGTATAAGAGGGCTTAAAGGCTCAGCTCCTGTAGCTCAGTGGCTAGGGCGCCAGCCACATACACAGGAGCTGACAGATTCGAACCCAGTCCGGGCCTGCCAAACAACAATGACAACTACAACCAAAAAATAGCTGGGCGTTGTGGTGGGGGCCTGTAGTCCCAGCTACTTGGGAGGCTAAAGCAAGGGAACAGCTTAAGCCCAAGAGTTGGAGGTTGCGGTGAGCTGGGACACCACGGCACTTTACCGAGGGCAACACAGTGAGACTCTGTCTCAAAAAAAAAAGAGGGCTTAAAGAAAAAACCACAGTGAATGCTCTATATGTGTACAGATGTATTATGCTATTATTAACAACATCCTCCCTGCTACACCCAGTTCTGTCAGCCTACTACACTGCAGTTTCCACGACTCACCCCTTTCCTCTGAAGAGCACGGGGGGATGAGTGATCCCTGGCTGTGTGATCCAGGGCATTTGCTTCACTGCCCTGCTTACCTCTAAAGGTGTTTGAGGAATAAGATGTTTGAAATGATGGGAAAAAAGACTGTACAGGTGTATATATTTTTTGTAATCACATTTCCATTCACTCTTCCTTTCCCTTTTTACTGCTAGCTGCTTTGTCACCTTCATCGTGATCACCACTATTTGGCGGTCTGTTTGCTATCTCTAATTTGAAGTTTTTGTTGAATATAAGGGAAATATTTTCCATGATTGAGATGCCAAGGTGGACCAGTGTATTCTTTTTGGTTGTGAGCTCCCCATCAAGGAAGCTCTCAGAGAGACAGGACAACCACATCCGAGAAGCTGTGTACCTTCCCTGGTGTCCGGGCTGTGCCTCAGACCCCAAACTCCACCCTTCGCCTCCCGGATGACCCTACCCACCCTTCAAGGCACTGTCCCCCTCCTCCAGAGACTACAGTGCTCTGCCTTCTGGGTTCCTGTTGTCCTCCCTACTCATTTCCTTTCTGGGCTCTGGCCTGGGAATAGAGCCCTGGTCTCCTGACACCTTATCCTGAACTTTTCCATAATCCACACTGAGCACCACTTGGCATCTGTGTACACACAGGCTCATACACTTGCAGACGTGCCTCCCTGTACCCAAGAATATCTACCAGGCACTTAGGATGTGTAATATCTTGTGCTGACCATGGATTCAATCCTTAACAACCTGGCGAAGAAAGTAGGGGGGGCTATTATTTTTTCCATTTTACAGATGACTTAACTGAGTCTGGCAGGAGGGAAGGAGACAGGTTAACATTTGTTGGGTATGAGGCTTTTATATACAGTGTCTGAATTATTCATCATACAAAGAATCTTTGAGCAAATAGAAGCTCAGAGAGCTGAAATAATTTGCCCGCGGTCATACAGCAGATAAACAGTAAAGCTGGGATTTAACATGGGGATTTACTATACCGTTCTTTCTTTTGTATGTTGAAAGTTTTACATATTTTTTTTTTTTAGAAAAAGAAGCCAAGTTTGGTTTTCTACCACAAAGTGCTACCTTGCAAAGGCCTGAAGACTCAAAAAGAAAGGAAAGTCATCTTTTTTCTTCACTTTCAGTGTACTCAGATGCTCCACAGTGAAGATAGACGTAGGTTTGGGATAGACAGCTCTACAGAAATAGTACAAAATAGGGCTCCCTTTCCTTCCATTCAGGGTTCCCTGCCTGGGGCCATGTAAATGGTTATCCATTTTATTAATAACTGACCTCCCAGAAGGTCATAGAGATCTCCTAACACCCTTGTGGATATAGTCAGATGGGATCCTTGCCTTCAGGGAGGCAGATTTCTGAAGTTCAGAGAACAGACAGCTATTACCTCACCCATTCCATCAAAATCCACTGACTCTGGGCAAGGAGTTAGGCACACAGGCGAATCAGATTATTCTTGATCTCAGGCAGAACCCAAATTGGTAGCAGACAGGGATAGAAACAAGGACAGTCGACTGGTCCCCTCCCTCTCCTCCAGAAGAAGGGAGCCCCATATTGTTGCTGAGGAGAAGGGAAACTTTAGCACCAGCTAGAGAAGAACAGAAGATGCTGCACTAAGCATTAAAGAAATAAAGACTGGAGGGCGGTGCCTGTGGCTCAGTGGGTAGGACACCGGCCCCATATACCGAGGGTGATGGGTTCAAACCCAGCCCAGGCTAAATTGCAACAAAAAAATAGCCAGGCGTTGTGGCAGGTGCCTATAGTCCCAGCTACTCAGGAGGCTGAGGCAAGAGAATCGCCTAAGCCCAAGAGCTGGAGGTTGCTATGAGCTATAATATCACAGCACTCTACCGTGGGCGATAAAGTGAGACTCTGTCTCAAAAAAAAAAAAAAAAAAAGGAATAAAGACTGGAGAAGTAGAGGTCTGGGTAAGGAAAAGGTAGGAACCTGAGAGATCGCAGAGACTCTGGGAAAGTGGGAGCTAGAACCCAGGCCTACTAGTCCAGGGCTCTCTCTGTCCATAACATCTCAGCCCCTGAGGACTCCCTGGCTTGTGCTTCCCTGGGACTGACTGGAAGGACTGAACCACACTGAGATGACAGTGTTTTCTTCAGTGGTGCCAACTCCTCTTTGCCCACCACTCAGATCCTGTGTTTCTGGGTCTGGGAAATGGCCCAGCTCCATTTCCCCTGCCCTGAAGCTCTGCTAGGTCACCGCAGCAGATAGGTCACTTCCTCCTTTGAACCACTAGAGCACTCTGATCACAAACTCTTCACACACATGTGTCTTACCTCTAGAATCATATATATTATTAAATGATGCTGTGTGAGTGCCTAGAAAAGGAAATGGTGATAATTTTGCTAGGTCAGGACGGGCTCACAGAAGCTAAGTCATGCCAGACTAACCTCTTTTCCTGTCTTTGTTCCTTTTGTCTTACTTTTATCCTGAGCCAGGGTCTTGCCCTGTTGCCCAGGTTGGAGTGCAATGGCATCATCATAGCTCACTCCAACATCAAACTTCTGGGCTCAAGGGATCCCCCGCCTCAGTCTCCTAAGTATTCAGGACTACAAAGGTGTGCCACCACAACTGGCTAATTTAAAAAATTTTTTTTTTCTAAAGACAAGTCTTGCTATGTTGCTCAGGCTGGTGTTGAATTTCTGGCCTCAAGCAATCCTCCCACTTCAACCTCTCAAAGTGCTGGAATTATGGGTGTAAGCCACTGTGCCTGGCTCTTTCCTTTCTTTGTCAGGATTACCTGTTTGCTCAATCAGGTGGGTTAAGGCAAATGTGTAGACTACATCAGACATTTGATAGGATGTCTCAGGACAACTCTGTGGTTGTGATGGAGAAATGTGGGCTAGATGCCAGTATCATATGAATGTTAGTAAGTGGCTAATGGACTAACCAGACCAAAGCAGGTGGGGTCACTGATGGATCAGACGTAAACCTGAAGGAAGATTCCAAAGGCAGGAAATAGACTTGATCCTGTTCTGCATGTTTATCTCTGACATGGATGTCACAGGGATGGACTACTCATCAAATCTGCAGATGTAATTAGGGTGGGAGGGGGCACCAAATACACCTGATGGAAGATTGTGACATGAAGAACTCAAATGAGATGAAACTTAATGGAGACAAATGAGAAACCACATGTTTTGGAAGAGAGACAAACTGAAGATTGTTCTAGGAAATCTGATTGAGATAGGAGAGCATTTAGAAGCCATGTGAGAAAGATGGTTTAAGGAACCTGAAGTTTAGGCTGAGATAGCTCAGGAGAACAAGCCTACCACTTTCAGATATTTGAAGGGCCATCATGTAGAATTGGGGTTAGCTTCATTCTACATGAACTCAAGGGTAATATTTAAACCTTTGGAAGCAGATTTGGGCTGAATTTCTAACCATCAAAACATCCAAAGATAGAATGTGAGCAGCCTCAGGCACCGAAGTAGCACTAAAAGTATTCAGGCACCGAATGGACAGCCATTTAGCAGCTTTGCTACTTACACATAGGAGTACAGATATTTTTTTCAAGATTAGTTGCTAACTTGTACTTATTTATTCATTCATTCAAAGAGACTGTTTAAGAGTCTTCATGTGTTTGGCACTATGCTAGGAGCTAAGGATACAAAGATATGATACTTTTTATTTTTAAGAAGCTCCTGATCCTGATGGAGACGTTTCTTTCTTTCTTTTTTCTTTGTAGAGACAGAGTTTCACTTTATCACCCTCTGTAGAGTGCTATGGCATCATACAGCTCACAGCAACCTCCAACTCCTGGGCTTAGGTGATTCTCTTGCCTCAGCCTCCCGAATAGCTGGGACTACAGGCACTCGCCACAATGCCCGGCTATTTTTTTGTTGCAGTTGGCCGGGGCTGGGTTTGAACCCACCACTCTTGGTATATGGGGCCGCCACCCTATCCACTGAGCCACAGGTGCTGCCCTGGACAAGTTTATTTCAATAGCACCTTGTACCTGAATACAGGCCTCAGGGAAGGCTGGCTTTAGTTCAGATTAAGTCAAAGAGCCTCTGTGGAAATTTAGATTTAAACATGTATTTGTTAATAAAGTCCTAGTTTAATCAAGGCTCAATCACTTGTTTAAACTAACTACTGGCTGTGGGAATATAAGTGTTTTAGTGGAATAGAATTTGTGAATTTTTGTGTATGATACTTTATTCTTAGAGTTTTGGTATTTGGCTGGAACTTGTTTATGTACCTACAGATTGTCTTACAAGTGGCTGTGGTGTCAGGGTGAAGTGATTTAGGCAGCAGGGCTACCCAACTCTCCATTTCTTACCCACCCTATGGGGACTGTTTCAGCACAGACATAAACATGCTCCTGCCGTTACCTTATTGCACTCGTCACGTGGGGAGGCTAGAAGGCTTGATTCAGGGATATGATTGGATTTTAAATCCCAGTCTCACAGGATTTTAATTACTGGTCTGGGGCAGCAGGAATAGGGGCTGGCTGCCTTTGGATGGAGGAGGTCGATACACCAGTCCACAACATATTGAGCCACAATGCCTGCAGACTCTATTGCTCTATTTAATCATCTTTTGCAAAATTTACAGTGGAACAGGAGGGATCAATACGGAATTTATCACATTCTCTTGTAAATATGAGCTGGGAAAGAGTTCCAGGCAGTTTGTTACTGAGTGGGAGGGAACATATCTGTGTATAGCTGGGCATGAGGACATGAGACAAAATCCATACTTCTTGGCATAAGCTATAGACAAACAATCAGCCAGTCCCTGTTAAGCCTGAAGGCAAGTTCAATGTGAAGAACACTCATTCATTCATTCAACCAACCAACATTCCAGAGAACCTACTTTATATCAGCCCCTGCAGAGGATAGGGTAGACCCTATGGAGCTCTGGGTACACATACTAGAATTCTGCTATGTGATCATAATCACAGATAAACCAAAATGGCTCTGCCACTAATGGTGGACCTTGGAGAAGTTACTTAACAGTATGGTGCACTCATTCATGCATATGGAAAATATAGGTAGTAATAATACCTACCTTGCAGAGTTATTTTAAGTATTATAAGAGATAAAAAGCTTTAGTCTAGAGCTTGGTACACAGTAAAACCTCAATAAATGATAACCATTGTTATTTTTTCCCTACAATTATCATTACTAAGCATTCCTTTCTATAGAGGGTATCACTTGTGATATATGTGCAGAGATAGGGAGCTGGCTATCCTATCTCCTTAGCAGACACAAGGAATACTGGATAGTCTTCCCAAGTTAGAGACCAGGCGAGGGCTACTGGCAGCAGAATTAAAGGAGGGGGAAGAAGAGACTGTGCGAGTAGGAAATACATGTTAAGCTCTGTCTTTCGAAGCTTCAAATGTAATCTTTAAAACAACAACAACAAAAGTTTTCTATGATTGCTGTGGGGGAATAGAATAATAAGTGATTCAGTTTATGTGGTCAAGTGAGGGAAAGTTACACAGAAGAGATATAAATTAAGTTGGATTTTGAAGGCTAAGTACGAGTTTGAAGTGGAGAAGTGAGGAAAGGGCATTCCAGGCAGAGAAAAGTGAATGAGGCTAGGTTTAGAGGCAGGAAAGACTCTATGCTAGGGAGTCAACAGTTCAGCAGGCTGATGGCAGAGACAGTTCCTGTCTTCCAGGCCCTTGGTTATAGGGATCCTCCTGGTAGGCCCACCAGTCTGATCCCAATCCTGAAGCAAACTATCATCCCTATCCCCTCTTGGAGACATGGTGGCAGAAGATTCATGGTGGACTGCAGAATGAATGCATGCTAAATTAGACATTTGAAGAATTGCTAAAAGTTTTAAAGCAGGAGAGTGACAGGGTTTTGCAGGGTATGAATATAAGCTGGTTTGAAGGGGATTGTTGAGGTAGGAAGACCAACAAGGCTATTATTATAGTCCAGGTGAGAGTGATGAAGCCTGAACTACAGTAGTTGGGACAGAGGAGAGGATGGAGTCAAGAGGAAATGCCTAAGGAAGACAGGGCTTGGTAGGAAGTAGGGGTAGGAAGCTATCAGTCTTCCTTATAACTTAATTGTTGGACCAGAGAATGATTGTGCAATTCAACAAATAGGGAATACAGAAGAAAGTGTGAGGAGGGCTGGAGATGTCTATAGAATAGTAAACATCAGCAGAGGTTCTGGAGACATGTAAATCCCTGATTTATTCTAAAGAAAATACGTAGATCTCTGTGGTTAGGAAAGAAACCATGTCACTGTGCAGACAGAAGAGTCGAAAAAAGAAAAAGAAAGAGGCTGGGCACGGTGGCTCATGCCTGTAATCCTAGCACTCTAGGGGGCCAAGCTGGGTGGATTATCTGAGCTCACAGGTTTGAGACCAGCCTGAGCCAGAGTGAGATCTCTTCTCTTAAAATAGCTGGGCATTGTGGCGGGCACCTGTAGTCCAGCTACTTGGGAGGCTGAGGCAAGAGAATTGCTTGAGCCCAAGAGTTTGAGGTTGCTGTGAGCTATGACACCAAGCACTCTACTGAGGGCAACAAAGTGAGACTCTGTCTCAAAAACAAAAACCAAAGAAAAAAAAAGAAAAGAAATCATGGAAATGAATATCCAAACATATTTCCTATATAATGTTTGGCAAAACAAAAACCAAACAACAATAATAAAACCCCAAAAATGGCAAAAGGAAAATTCCTGCCAAGGATTTCTACTCAGGGCAAACCTAAGGTAGAGATTTTCTATATAGTGGCTGACGCTTTGAACAGTATGCAACATAGGCATTGGAAGTGAGGATTCTCAACTCAGTTTCATTTTGCACAAGTCCCAAAATAAAAATTTTCATGACTTTTCTGGAAGTTTGGGGCTTTCAAGAGGTTAGCCCCTCCCCCCACCCAGACCCTCCCTTCTCCCTATACTCCAGCACAGACAACCCTGAGAGGTGGTAGCAGGCTCTGTGACCAGAAAGCAGCTGGGGGCAATTGTTAGCAGGGTGGGGGAGGGCTTTGGATAAATCAGAGTTGAAAGTGCACTAGAAGAGCCTGGATCCTTAGACTTCTGCAATCTTCCCTGCCCCTACTGCAAGGAACAGCTGAGACCAAGGCAGCCAAACCTGGGGTCTGGCCTGCATTTAGCAGTTATAATTATACTGCTGACGTCTGGGGCACAGCCACAGTTGCAACAGAAGGCGGCAGCTTTTGTTCATTCACTAAAACCACATCATCTTCAAACATGCTAATCGCATGTCTGCTTCCATCTAACAACATTGAAGGGAGGCTGAGAAAAGGGCACCCAATACCCACATATCTGGCTAATTCAGTTACGAGAGCAATCCATCTTGATGGGTTGCCTATGAAACACCAACCACCCGAAAGGATTGAGTTGACCAGATGTTGCTTCTGTTGACCAATCCTAGCCTAGAGGGGTTATCAAGAGATGACTTGCTTCCACTCACATTTCTACCCTCAAAGCTAAGTAAAGCCTTCTGCTTGGATAAGAAGTATAAGCATATTAAAACAGTGGTTGTGCCAGGTTCACTGGAATCAGGTACACACAAATATACAAACTTCTACTTGAAAGTCTCAAGGAAGATAGGAAGCCTTGTTTATAGTTGGCTTTGAGAACACTTGCAGCAACAGAAACCAATGAAATATTTTTGCTAACTGTATTCCCCAAGTGGAGAGAATCACAAGTCTGGAGGCGGGGGTGGAGGTAACTTAAACCATGATATTGAATGTTAGGCCACAGTTCTGGGGATAGGAACCCACTATCTTGTATCTGCTCTCAACCTCCCATCAAGGCTGAAGGAATTATTCATCTCCCTTATAAAACTGTTGCTTTTTTAAAAACCAGAAGCTGCTGCCAACAAGGACTCTTCTATTTTATGTGCCTTCTTTTATGCCCAACCACAGTCACCAGGCAACTATCACCAAAAATAAAAGTGGAAGGGTGGTGGGAAGATTAACAGGAGAGGACAGGGACAGACCACAAACACCAAGACCCAGAGCTCCTTGCAGGTGCTGGGATTACATTTTTCTCAAGAGGGCCTTTCTGTCATGAATCCTGAAGACTTTACCACGATTGTCCCAAAATTGAGGACTCATGGCAAAACAAATGAATGGATTGGGGTAAAAGAAACCTCCAACTTATTAGAAAGTGGTGAGAGATAGGCACAGATTAAAAACAGGCTCTTTGTGGTGATACCCTGTGCCTAGAACAGTGCCTAGCAAGCAGCAGGAATTTAATATTTGCTGACTGAATAATTATGCCCTAGTTATGGCATATGGAAAACTTACGTTCCTTCCATTTCTGTTTGTCAGGAGAAGTCCACTGTGGTTTTAATTAATTTATTTATTTTTGGCTGGGGCCAGGTTTGAACCCGCCACCCCCAGTATATGGGATCTGCACCCTACTCCTTGAGCCACAGGTGCCTACCCCCACTGTGGTCTTGAGCAATTCTGCTGGACAAAATCACTGTCCAGAGATCAGGAGCATCTTTCCTCAGCCCAAATGAGCATGGATGCAGCCATGCTTGGTGGTAGGGCTATGGAACTCATTACTACATCCAGCAACCTCTTCCTCCTCTTCTTCATGGGTGCAGTAATAAATGCTGCTGACTAATCCTGCTCCTTTTGATACTTTTCTATGGAAAAGAATAACTTTGTCCCCTTTGCAGTTTCTGTTCATTCTTCTGTTTCAAATTATGGGTGTCACTAAGGCCAAATCCTCAGCTCTTATCTCTTTCTCCTTTAAAAAACAGCTCCAAGTGAGGCATGTTGGCTCACACAAGTAATCCTGGTGACTTGACTGAGATGAAAGAATTATCTGAATGTGGGAGTTCGAGGCTGTAATAAGCTATGATTGTGCCACTGCACTCCAGCCTAGGTGACAGAGTGAGACCACATCTCTAAAACACACACACAACAATAAAAACCAGCTCCAATTTGTACAGTTTAAACTACCCCAGTGGTTCTCAATCCTAGCTACATATTTTAATTACACAGAAAGTGTTAAAATCATTTCAATCCAAAGTAGGAGGAAACACTTGCAATGTATGTTTCACAGATAAAGAGTCAATGTTCTTTCTTTCTTTTTTTTTATTTTTTATTTTATTTTATTTTATTTATTTTATTTATTTTGAGACAGAGCCTTAAGCTGTCACCCTGGATAGAGTGATGTGGCATCACAGCTCACAGCAACCTCCAATTCCTGGGCTCAAGCGAGTCTCTTGCCTCCATCTCCCAAGTAGCTGGGACTACAGGCGCCTGCCACAACGCCCGGCCATTTTTTGGTTGCAGCCATCATTGTTGTTTGGCGGGTCCAGGCTGGATTCGAACCCGCCAGCTCAGCTGTATGTGGCTGGTGCCTTAGCCTGTTGAGCCACAGGCGCTGAGCCTTCTTTCTTTTTTTTTAAAGACAGAGTCTCACTTTATCGCCCTCGGTAGAATGCCGTGGCGGCACAGCTCACAGCAACCTCTAGCTCCTGGGCTTAGGCGATTCTCTTGCCTCAGCCTCCCTGAGTAGCTGGGACTACAGGTGCCCACCACAACGCCTGGCTATTTTTTGTTGCAGTTTGGCCAGGTTCGAACCTGCCACCCTCACTATATGGGGCCAGCGCCCTACGTACTGAGCCACAGGTGCCGCCCAAGAGTCAATGTTCTTAATATGCAGAGAACTTCTAAAAATCAAGAGACCAAAAAGCCAGACCCAGTGCTCCTTGCAGATGCTAAGGATTACATTTTTTCTCAAGAGGGCCTTTCTGTCATGAATCCTGAGGACTTTACCATAATTGTCCCAGAAATGAGGATTCATGAAAAACAAATGAATGGATTGGCCTTCTTAAAATGAAGACCAATAGTCCTATAGAGAAATGGTCAAAAGACACAAATATCAATTCACAAAAGGGGATATAAAATTATCTTCATATGAATATAAAATGGTCTTCAATATATGAAATGATGTTCAAGTTCACTCATAAGAGAACCAAACTGAAACTACCAAGATACTATTTCTCACCTTCAGATTAGCAAAAATCCGAAAGCTTGACAATACATTTTGTAGAGGCTGTGAGGAACAAAACAGCCCTCTCATGTGATGCTAATGGAAATGTAAGATGGTACAACTCGCAGGCTGAGAAACTTGGCAGTATCTAATGAAAGGACACATGCATTTACCCTTAGACCCAGCAATACCACTTCTAGTATTTTACGGTAAAGATGCACCTCCAAAATTGGCTTGGTGCCTGTGGCTCAACAGGCTAAGGCGCCAGCCACGTACACCTAAGCTGGTGGGTTCGAATTCAGCCAGGCCCGCCAAACAACAATGATGGCTGCAACCAAAATTGGCCAGGTGTTGTGGCGGGTGCCTGTAGTCCCAGCTACTTGGGAGGCAGAGGCAGGAGACTCGCTTGAGCCCAGGAATTGGAGGTTGCTGTGAGCTGTGATGCCACGGTACTCTATCCAGGGTGACAGTCTGAGGCTCTGTCTCAAAAAAAAAAAAAAAAGATGCACCTCCAAAAATGCCAAAATATACGTGTATAAGGTTATTCACTGTAGCAGTATTTGTAATTGCAAAGTATTGGAAACCTCAATTTCTAAGCATAAGATATATAACACATACATGTAATGGAGTATTATGCACCTGTAGAAAAAGAATGAGGATGATCTCTATGAACTTACATGAAGTGATTTTCAGGAAATATTAAGTAAAAAAAGCAAACTATGAAAGAACATATACATAATATGCTACCTTTTGTGTAGGAAGAAAGACAAAATAAGAAAACATACAAACATTTCCTTATACAAAGAAACACAGAAAGGATAAATCAGAAAACAATAAAACCAGTTATTTACAAGGGTTCTTGGCTCACTGAGGGGGTCAGAGAAAAGGGACATAGGAGAGAGTTTTACTTTTCTGAGTATATCTTTCAGTAGTTTTGACTTTTAGAAACAAGTTAATGTCCTATATAGTCAAACAACAATATTAATTTAATATTTAACAACATTAAATTAACCAAGATAGTTAGGGGAGAAAAACCCCACAGCTGAAAGCAAATTGAAAATAAACCCAACTGAATTTCAAATGAACCAACATAAACACACAAAAGAGGAAAAAAAAAGAACCCAAATAACTTATGAATCCAGTATTTGACTTCAGACCCTTAGTCTTGGATAGAGTGGGAGTGAGAAATGCAAACAAATTCTGACCTGAACTCTCTTTAGGAGGCTTTCTACAGTGGTATGGGTGAAGCAGCTGAAGCTTTTTCAGGTTTATTACAGGACTGAGCAAATAAGTAAATGTATCCATGCTGGTTGGTGGTAGCCAGCTTTGTCACTATGGAAGAAGGACATGAATATGAAATGTGTGAAGACAAAAAAGAACTCTGTTGAAATCAACTGGAATGGGAGGTAATGGCATTCTCATGATTTCTAAAATATGTATGTGTGTAAGAATATGTATGTATATGTAAATGTGCATATGTATACATTTTTAGAAATGGGGTCTTGCTCTGTTGCCCAGGCTGGAATGCAGTGGCGTGATCACATTTCATTGTATCCTCTAAATCAAGGACTCAAGTGATCCTCCTGGCTTAGCTTTCCAAGTAGCTGGCACTACAGGTGCACACCACCATGCCCAGCTAATTTTTAAAAACACTTTTTTGTAGCGAAAAGGTCTTGCTGTGTTGCCCAGGCTGGTGTTAAACTCCTGGCCTCAAGCAATCCTCCCACTTTGGCTTCCCAAAGTGCTGGGATCACAGGCATGAGTCACAGCACCTGGCCTAAATGTGTGTATTTTGATGGTGTGTATGTGTATGTCTAAATATCTATATATATTTCTTGGCTGTGTCAACAGAAGAGGCAATGAATAGTACACTTAGAACTCAGATTTCAGTCTCTAATACAACTGCCCCATACAAACTCCCAGGGCTCCTCAAAAAATGGCTGATTCCAGGGCAGCAGCAAGGTAGATACAAGCTGAGCCTGAATCTTCCTCTTATGTAGAAAAATAAGAAAATGCTAGAAAAAAATGATAGGCCTATGCCACTTCAGCCATATCTGAGGCAATTTTAACTCCAACATAAGTAAGGATGGTAATGGATCATAAAACATTAAAACAGTAAGTACCGATGATCACAGATGAATGGGAGAAAGGGTACTTGCTAATGCCAAGTGCTAACTGGTTAGTGTGGAGTGAGTGTTAGAATTAGAAAACATGGGAAATACTCATTTTGTAACCATCATATAAAGACTAATTCAGGCAAGAACTATCAATGGGGGTGGCGCCTGTGGCTCAGTGAGTAGGATACTGGCCCCATATACTGAGGGTGGTGGGTTCAAACTCAGCCCAGCCAAACTGCAACAACAAAAAAACAGCCAGGCATTGTGGTGAGTGCCTGTGGTCCCAGCTACTCAGGAGGCTGAGGCAAGAGAATTGCCTAAGCCCAGGAGGTTGCTGTGAGCTGTGACGCCACAGCACTCAACTGAGGGTGACAAAGTGAGACTCTGTCTCTTAAAAAAAGAAAAGAACTATCAATGGATTCTAATTCTAAGGGGAAATTTTGATGAAGAGCAGGATACTTGCATGGTCTTAAAAGTGTCAGAGATTACTAACTAGAGAGGAAACAATAAAAATATTGTGGAAAAATTAGGTAATATTTTGATTGGAATTGGGGTGAGAGTAAGACTTCACTGAAAACTCTTGAATTTTATACTATGCACAAGTGTTAACTATTCAAAAACAGCACTAAAAATAAAGCATGTATAAAATATCTCTTGGATTGTGGTATAGAGAGTAATAACCCCCCCTAAAGATGTCCATGTTCTGATTCCTGGAACCCATGAATATGTTAGGGGACTAGAAGTAGAATCAAGGTGTCAGAATTAACGTTGCTAACTAACAGACTTTGAGATGGGGAGATTACCGTGGATTATCTGGGTAGGCCTGATATAATCATAAAGGTTCTTTTAAGTAAAAGAGGAAGGCACAAGAGTTAGTGTCAGAGTAATCAAATGTGTGAGAGACTCGACCAGTCACTGCTGCCTTTGAAGAGATGGACAGGGCTGCATGAAGACATGGAATGTGGGTAGTCTCTAGAAGCTGGGAATGGCAAGGAAACAGAATCTTTCCTAGAGTCTCCAAAAAGGTAAAGACAGCTCAGCCAACACCTGATTTCTGTCCAGTGAGACCAGTTTTGTACTTTTTACCTTCAGAACTGTAAGATAAATTTGCGTTGTGTTAAGCTACCATATTTGTGATAACTTGTTACAGCAGCAATTGGGATGATACGTAAGGAAGGTTAAAGTGGTTGCCTTCTAGGATGAGGATCATGGATATAGAAGGTTGACTTCCTCACCACTATATACCCTCTAGTGCTAGTTGAAATTTTTATCTTGTATGTTGTGTAAAGTAAAAATCATTATGAGCCAGGCAGGGTGGCTCACGCCTGTAATTCTAGCACTCTGGGAGGCTGAGCTCAGGAGTTTGAGATTAGCCTGAGCAAAAGTGAGACCCCTCATCTCTAAAAATAGCTGGATATTGTGGAAGGCACCTGTAGTCCCAGCTATTCAGGAGGCTGAGGCATGCAGATCACTTGAGCCCACGAGTTTGAGGTTGCTGTTAGCTATGGTGCCACGGCACTCTACCAAGGGTGATAAAGTCAGACTGTCTCAAAAAAGTAAATAAAATAAAATAAAAAGTACTCTGGTCACATAACAAACAAAAACAACAACAATCACTCTAAGAGCTCTCTATTGACTATAAAATTAAGTATGAGATCTCTCTGTCTTGTCCCCAGGGACCTCCATAACCAAGTCTCCCTACCCCATAATCTAGCAGGTTGCCAGTTTCCTCCAGGTCTCTAAATAAAATGCAAGGCTCATTTCTGTTGCTGCCTCACCCGAAGGCTTCCTTCCTTCTCCCTGCCTGTTTGTAGTCTACCTGTCCATTTACAAATTCACTTATTCAACATATATTTACTGAGCACCTGCCATGTGCTAAGGACAGCATAAAGTGCTGGGAACAAAAGCATCCTAGATCCAGACTTCACCTTCTGGGAATTCATTGCTAAGTGAAGGAGAGATACATTCGTTAATCAAATAACTACAGAACTACTAATACAGTGTGCCAAAAAATGTATACACATTTTAACAAAGGAAAAACCTGTATTAAAATTGTTAATACTCAATATATACTGATAATACTTGTTATCGTGTAGCTTGTATCTTGTATCTCTTATAAATGCAGGAGTTAGACATAACTTGGGTATTAAAATTTTAATACAGGTGGCACCTGTAGCTCAGGGAGTAGGGCACCGCCACATATACCAAGGATGGCAGGTTAGAGCCTGGCCTGGGCCTGCTGAACAACTGCAACCAAAAAATAGCCGGGCATTGAAACAGGTGCCTATAGTCCCAGGTACCTGGGAGGCTGAGGCAAGAGAATTGCTTCAGCCCAAGAGTTTCAGGTTGCTGTGAGCTGTGACGCCACAGCATATATTTATATTATATATATATATATTTTTGGCACCTTCTGTACCTGTGGTAAGAGTGATAAAGAAATGATATAGAATGCTTTAAGAGCATACATCAGAGGAACCTAGAATAGGGATGATGGTGGTTAGCTGCAGGAAAATAATTAATAGTTGCTGAATGAAATTAAACACTTAGATATGTGACTAGATAAATCAGAGGGCAAGTATTCATTCAGAGTCATAAAATATTCTGATTAAAATAGAAAGGAGTTTTGAGACTGCAGTCCAACTATCTTATTTTGCAGATGGAGAAACTGAGGCTCCATAGGAGGAAAGATTTGCTAGAGGTTCTACAGTAAGGTAGAGTTAGTGCCAGAACCACAGCTCAGGTTCCCTGACCCCATCAGCGCTTCCTAATCCATAGAGTTCTTACTTCAGAAGGAGTACCTGAAGGATTTCTCAAGGGGCAAGCTTCCTTATTCTGGTACATTTAAGAAAATTCATTACTAACATGCAGTTCATGCCAGGAGCAGGAGCAGGTTTGGGTACCCAGCTGGGGAGGTTGGTGTCTGCTCGGTGCAGCAAGTGTGGTAGGTTGGGGTGCTCTCAGGTCCTCGATACAGCCCTTGAATGAGCCTGCAATATTTTCCTCATATGATCAGGTTATTGCTGCTTACCCAGAGCCTGGCAGGTGAAGTGAGCCAGGGACTGGAGCTGGGGGTAAGGGGTAACGGGTACAGGTAGGCGGGAGGGAGGTTTAGGGAGGTGTGTGCTGCTGTGAGCCCTTGTGGATGATGATCACTGCGAAAATAAAAAATAAAATAAAATGGAGTTCAGGAAGGAGTCTGTGGTACAAACCTATAGTGAACATCCTTGCCGCGCATTCTTTCCAGGACACTGCCAGGCTTCTGTACAGAGGAAGATAGCAAGTAAATGCTAGAAACAAACTCCTTTTGGGAAGGAAAACTTGGTTCTGGCCATCCCCAGTCTTACACCAGGATGGGGGCTTTGCTGTTGACCTTCAGACTGACATTCCTCTTTCTTTTTTTATTTGTTAAGAAACAAGGTCTCACTCTGTTGCCCAGACTGGAATGCAATGGAACTCCTGGGCTTAAGTGATTCTCCGGTCTCTGCCTCTTGAGTCGCTGGGACTATAGGTATGAGCTACTGTGCCTGGCAACATTCCCCTTTCTTAAAAAGCTCCAGTGTTGCCCTTTATCTGTGAACTCTGCCCAAGAGCACATGCACTGGAGGGGACACGAGTGGGCTGGCAAGGGGCAGTTAGTTCTGCCACGGAAAATCTGAGTCTTATTCAGGCGCAGGGCAGCTGGAGGACAGCAGAGGACACCGAACAGTCCTGGCTCAGCCGATGATGACCTTTCCCTCACCCAAGAGCTTTGGCCTCCAGCTGCCACTATTGGCAGAGATGAGGTCATGCCGGATACCAGCCAGGCTCATCTGAGGACTGCTTGGAGCCCATTAAAATCTTGATGAAATGCGGGTGCCTGGATGGCTGGTGGCTCTGGAGAGCACGGGTCTGGTGACCGGGCTCTGGTGACCAGGCTCTCATCTCCTGCTCAACCATGCAGTGCTCCTCTGTGTCCACAGGAGCCTGGATACAGAAATAACCTTTTTCTGGGGGTAAGCAAGGACAGTTTCTCATTCTGTACTGGGTAAGGGGCTGAGGGCAGGACTTATGTCGCTAAGAGCCCCTTCCAGGCTGGATCTAACACATGAACTACAATTATCATACCATGGAACTCCTCCATTCTCTGAAATGCCCCTGCCTAGACCCCTAGATCCCTTTGGATGACTAATGGCCACCCCTCTTCATACAATTTTGTCAAGCTAAATGACTGGATAACACTATCCACATTTTGGGTCTCAATGTAAATGCCACTTTCTCAGGAAAGGCTTCCCTCAGCCCTCTTCAGCCTAGATTAAGTTCCTGTTATGCCCTTATAGTACCCCCTACTCTTCCTTAATAATATTTATACAGTATTATTAGATATTAATTTAGCCAATAATTAGCTAATAATTTTGTAATTATTTGCTAATGTCTCTACTCTGCCAGACTTTAAACTTTGCAAGGATGGAGAAGGCAACACATATTTATTAAAATAATTATAGAACGTCAATAAAAAGATCAGTAAGGGCAACAGAGAGGTTTACAGATAAGGGTAGAGTGCCACGGCATCATCATAGCTCACACTGATCTCAAACTCTTGGGTTCAAGTGATCCTTTTGCCTCAGCCCCCCCAAGTATCTGGAACTACAGGTACCTGCCATGATGCCTGGCTAGTTTTTCTATTTTTAGTAGAGATGGAGTCTCACTTTTGCTCAGGTTGGTCTTGAACTCCTGAGCTCAAGCAATCCACCTGCTTCGGCCTCCCAGAGTGCAAGGATTACAGATGTGCACCACTGCACCTGGCCTTTAATCATATTCCTTAAAAGGAGTCTGCCATTACAACGTCTATGAGCTCATCTGATGTGCCACACTAGCTATGGGCTGATCAGGGCCTCCTGGCTTTCTAGTCTGCTTTTAGGCAGTCACCCATCCAAGTCAATTATTTTTTGGTTTTGAGTGGCATGGAGGATTTTTTCCTTTTTTAACAGCTTTACTGAGATATAATTACATACCATAAAGTTCACCCATTTAAAGTATACAATCTAATGGTTTTTTAGTATACTTACAATGCTGTAAAACCATCACAATAATCTAATTTAAGAATATTTTCATCATCTCCAAAAGAAACCTTATGCTCATTAGCAATCTCTCCTCATCCTTTCTTCAGACAATTGAAAGTATGAAAGGTTTTTGGCATCTGTGTCTAAACAACAAGAAACTCTTACTGTTTAATCATCTGACACGATCTCTTTATTTTACAGATGAAAAAAGCAATAGCCTTAAAGAAAGATAGAGACTTTACCTCTTTCGTGTTTACATGGATGGAGCTGGAACATATTTTTCTTAGCAAAGCATCTCAAGAATGGAAGAAAAAATATCCAATGCACTCATCCCTACTATGAAGCCAATTTAAAAGTTTCATATGAAGGCTATAACCCAACTATAGCACAAGAATATGGGAAGGGAGGGGAGGGGGGAGTTTGGGGAGGAGGCAGGGTAATTGGTGGGGCCACACCTATGGTGCATCTTAGAAGGGTACAGGCAAAACTTACTAAAAGCAGAACACAAATATCTTCATACAATAACTAAACAAATGCCATGATGGGTATGTTAAACAATTTGATGAACACATTTCAGATTGTATATGAAACCAGCACATTGTACTCCTTGATTGCACTAATATACACAGCCATGATTTAATAATAAAAAAAAATCAAACAAACAAATAAAATAGAAGGACAAAGAGAACAAATGCAAAATCTGTGATGCCTCTGAATTACTTGGGCCTGAATTACCATCGCATGTGCCTACATCCCTTTGGCCGGTGTGAAAGGTATTTCTGAAGCTAACATTTAAAAAATTGGGAAATACACTCCCTATCTACAGAGAAAAATTGCTACGTCACATTATAAAAACGAGAATGCAGCAAGGGGGTGAAGTGGGAC
>CAUYRH010052261.1:0-19177 GCA_963574655.1 Perodicticus potto | reverse complement strand
CACATAAAATACAAAACGAGGTCATAAACAACATTTCGTCCCACCCATCACCCTTATACAAAAAAAAAAAAAAAAAAAAAAAAAAAAAAAAAAAAAATAGATATATATAGATATATATATATATATGCGAACAAGGCATAGAAAGGACGTACCTCAAAATTATAAAAGCCACATATGACAAACCCACAGCCAACGTCATACTAAGTAAGGAAAAAATTGAAAGTATTCTACATAAGGACTGGAACAAGATGCCACCTCTATTCCACACAGTATTGGAAGTCCTAGCTAGAGCAAGTAGGGAAGAGAAAAAAAAGACATCCAAATTCAGAAAGAGGAGGTCAAATCATCCCTATTTGCCAATGATATGATCTTATATCTAAAAAAAACACCAAAATACCATTGGAAGTAAAAAATAAATTTAGCAAAGTCTCAGGTTATAGAATGGATGGACCCAAATCAGTAGTATTTCTATGTACTAATAACAGTCAAGCTGAGAATAAAAACAAGCACGTAACACCACTTATGATAGCTACAAAGAAAATAAAATATTTAAGAATATACTTAACCAAGGAGGTAAAAGAGCTATGCAAGGAGAACCTCAGAACACTGATGAAAGAAAGCGTAGATGACAGAAACTAAGGGAGAAATAGCCCATACTCACAGATTGGTAGAATTGACATCATTAAGATGTTGATACTGCCCAATATGATTTATAAATTTAATGAAATTCTCACCAAAATAGAAACATCATATTTTGCAAACCTAGACAAAATAATGCTAAGCTTCAAAAAAGAACCCAAATAACTAAAGTAACTTTAAGAAAAAGAAGAAAATTGGAGACATCATATTTTCTTAACTCAAATTATACAAACAGACAATAGTAACCAAAACAGCATGGTAGCAGAATAATAGTAGAGACGTAGTCCAGTGGAACAAAACAGAGAACTCACAAATAGAACATATAGCTACCACCAACTTGTCTTCAACAAAGCAGACAAAAGCATCATGGGGGAAAGGAGCCCTATTCAATAAATGTGCTGGGAAAATTGGATAGCCGTGTGCAGAGGAATGAAGCAGGACTCATATCTCTTGCTATGTACAAAAATTAACTCAAACTGGATTAAAGATTTAAATGTAAGTAATGAAACCATAAAAATTCTAGAAGAAAGTTTAGGAAAAACTCTTTAGACATAGAAAAATTTAGGCTTAAACCTCACAGGCATAGCAGCAACAAAAATAAATGAGACTAACAATAACAAAAATAAATAAATAAATGGGACTTAGTTAAACTGAACAACTTCTGTACAGGTAAGGAGACAACAACCAAAGCAAATAGACAACCTACACAATGGGAAAGGATATTTGCATATTTTGAATTAGACAAAAGCTTGATAACTAGGATCTACAGAAAACTCAAATTAATCAATGTGAAAAAAGCCAACAATCCCTTATATCAATGGGCAAGAGAAATGAATAGAAACTTCTCTAAAGACAGACGAATGGCTAACAAACATTTGAAAAAATGCTCATTGTCCCCAATTATTAAAGAAATGCAAATAAAAACCACCCTGAGATATCATCTAATCCCAGTGAGAATGGCCCACATCACAAAATCTCAAAACTGCAGATGCTGACGTGGATGTGGAGAGAAGAGAACACTTTTACACTGCTGGCGGGTCTGCAAACTAATATGTTTTTGGAAGGAAGCTTGGAGAGTTCTCAAAGGACTCAAACTAGACCTTCCATTTGATCCTAAATCCCATTACTGGGCATCTACCCAGAAGAAAAAAATCCTTTTACCATAAGGACATTTATACTAGACCATTTATCTCAGCTCAATTTACAATTGCCAATATGTAGAAGCAGCCTAAATGCCTACCAACCCAGGAATGGATTAACAATATGTATACCATGGACTACTGATTCAGCCATTAAAGAAAAATGAAGACTTTACATCTTTTGTATTAACCTGGATGGAAGAGGAACTCATTATTCTTAGTAAAGCATCACAAGAATGGAGAAGCGAGAATCCTATGTGCTCAATTCTGATGAGGACAATTAATGACTTAGTACATGGTGGGGGTTGGGAGAAGGAGAGATCAGAGAGAGAGGGCAGGAGGGACGGGGTGGGGATTCACAGTGTGTGACACACCTTTTGGGGGTAGGACACAATTATAAGAGGGTCCATAGCTAACAAATGCAATCAATATAACTTGGTTATATTTTACCCTCAAAGAATCCCCAACAGTAAATAAATAAATAATACTTAAAAATCTTATTTACAGCAGAGAAAATAATCAGCAAAGTAAATAGGCAACCTAGAGTATGAGAGAAAATATTCACAATGTCTATATTTGACAAAGGACTAGTATCCAGTGTCTAAAAGAATTCAAATTAGCAAGAAAATAAAAAATTTAAAAAGATGTGCAAAAGCAATGAACAGAATTTCTTTCCAAAGAAAATAGACAAATGCCCAACAAATGATGTGGTACAATATGTTTAACATCACTAACCAGAAGGGAAATACAAATTGAAACCACAGTGAAATACCTTACATGTCAAAATGGTTGGTATTAAAAGTACAAAAACAACAGATGCTGGCATGGATGCAGAGAAAAAGTAGGGCTTATATATTGTTAGTGGAACCTCCAACTAGTGCAACCCCTATGAAAAACAGTATGGAGATTCCTCAACTAGGTATCTACCTGGAGAAAAATAAATATTTTTTTTGCTTATTTTTTAATGTTTATTGAAGCACAATTCACAATCTGAAAGATATGAAATCAACCAAAGTACCCATCAATTCATGAATGAATAAAAAAAATGTGTTTTATAATGACCGTGGATTACAGTTCAACCATAAAAAGGAATGAAAACTGTCTTTCACGGTAACTTGGGTAGAACTGCAGTTCATTATCTAAGGTGAAGTGTCTTAGGAATGGAAAAATAAACACTACCTGTTCTCACAAATAAGGAGAAGCTGAATAATGTGTACACATGGACATAAAAGGTGCAAAGAAGGTTGGAAACTAAGAAGGAGGCAGGGTGGAAGCTTGGAGAGGGATAAACTCCCATCAGGGACAACGAACTCTGTCCACATGACACCAGCATTATGCAATGTATCATGCAACAAAACCATTTGTACCTCTTGAATATTTTTAAATAAAAAAATGTACCCTTGGACATACTATAGTGAAACTCTTGAACTTCAGGGAAAAAGAAAACATGTTCAGGAGAAGAAAAGACAGTTTACTTACACCAAGATGTGAACAAAGATGAAGGAAGAGTACTTGCAGGTGACATTCTTTGTAACAATTGCTGAGCCCTGGACTGGGAGAACTGGTGGAAGGAAACAGCGAGAAACTCCCTTTCAGCTCCCCTGCACTCATTACTTGGATTACTCACTTGCTTTTAACAGGTTGTCCAGTGCTCTGCCAAGGACACCAAAGAGGGGTGTAACTATGTGTGGGAAAAGAGGGTGAACCAGAATGAAGGAGAAACTTCCCACAGTTGCCCCTAGCTTTTTCTGGGTGCTTCTTTTGCTTCTGTTTCCAGGGACTCAAGCACCTACTCTCTCCCCAAGGCTTCCCTGGAGTTTTAATAAATTATTCACTGTGGTATTTCAGGATTTTGTTAGGGAGACAAAACCAGCAACTGATGCCAGCTTACCATCTTATTGGGAAAAGAATTCACCCTTTAATTTTAATTCTATACTGGTTTGTACATTTTTCTGACAAAGCCTAAATTTATTCAGCACTGTTATCATCCTTCAAGGCTCTGAATTAAGCAGATCTCTGAAGATCTTCTCTGTCTTCTCTCTTCTCTATACCAAGGACAAGAATATTATTCTAAAGTATGCCCCCAAATGAACAATGAATGTGGTCCTTGTAATAAAAATGCAGTGGTTTCCTTGGGGTATAGGAATGCCTGGAATTAAAACATCAACTGATTGAGCCCCAAATGAAAAACTTTAAATTCTCAATCACAAAGCAAAATATGTCCCCCCGCGATTCTCCTACCCAAGTAATTGGGAAGGGTGGCATACGAAACCTTGTTCTGTACCCTCAGGTGGCCATCCCTAAAAACATAGTTCCAAAAGAATGAAAGATGAACTCACAAGAACAAACGTAAGACATCTGACATGTAGGAATACTAAGAACAAACCCAACAAATTCTAAGCCTCACCTATATCATCAGTCAGATATCAAACCTTACCTACATCAGTGAAAGCTTGGAGACTTAAAAATGAAACGCTGCACTTATAATGTGAGGCTACATATCAGAAGCAGAGAAGGTAGTGAAACTTGAAAACTTCAAAGTCAAGAGACAATCTAATTACTTTCAGAAAAATATCAGGTAACCCAAAAGAATAATTCTGGCTGATAGAAAACTTCTCATATAAAAGAGAGGGGGCAGAAGAACCATCAGTCAGGGTCTTTAATTTCACAACTAAGAAAATAATAGTGCTTAGTTAAATAAATAAAGATCACAGGCAAACGAGATCTGAGATACTTTATCATACCAAGACTATTCTGGGAAAAAAAGAAAGAAACAGAAAAGTACTCTAGCCAATAAAAAAGCAATAAGTAAATCAAGAATAAAGAAAACTAGGGGAAGTAAGAGTGAATAGAGAACATAATGAGGCTTAATGTTTTCCACAAAAGCAGTGACAAACAAGACAAATTGTATTCAGAACAACTCCAAAGCAGAATTCCAGATGATGCCACTCTGGCTAGGGGGAGGAAGAAAGATCAGAAGTAGATGTCTGCAGGCCAACGTTCTTTTCTTGTTCAGATGGAATACATACATAGGGAAAACCCTCACAAAGTTTAAAAAAAAAAAGAGCATACTTATAGCTCTTAATAAGTAATGATAGCCCACAGCAGAGGAGAAATAGTATATTGAGCTTTACAAACAAAAGAATAGTCTTCTATTCAGAAAGAAAGACATAAAAAGAGAAGAAAAAATTCATTGCAAATAAACAACATAAAATGAGACAAAAATAATTCCTGATGTACCTGAGTTATAGTAAATTTAAATACACTAAACATCTCAAAGGACACATTGCATCATAAGGAAATATTAACAATACATCATCAATAACCACATTTAAAATAGAAGGCTATAGAAATATTGAAAATGAAAGTTTGATAAGCAATTTATGAGTCGACATTTTTAAAAATGATCATGGGTAGACAATTTTCTATTAAGAGAATTGCAAGAAAATGTAAGAAAAACTTAGGTCTTATAAATTAGTAAAAAAGATGAAAGAACAACAAAATATAGTGACTGTAAACATAGACAAACTCAACAATATAAGCTCAAGATACATAAAACAACTAGGGAACCAAAAAGTATTTCAGAAATCAAAATGTATACTGAATTTTCAAGAGGTACTTATAAAAATGTGATAAAATAAGTAGAAAGTAGCAAAAATACATGAAATGAATAAGATGAATTTGCTTAATCTTGTAGTAATGAGAACTATAAACCCATCCAATCAGACATTAAATTTTCTTTTGAGCAAACAAAATAAATTTCAAAAACCGAAAGTATACCATGTTAGCAAGGAAGTCTAATACATTCCTGCAAATAATATCATAAAATTATATTTCTCCTTATAAGGTAATAAAATTAGAAATAAATAATAAGGCATTCATATTCAAAATTTCTCATATGTCTGGAAAATTTTAAAATATAATGATAAATCTTGAAACAAGAATTATATAAAACACATCATTACATATCAGAGATTAATAACAGTAGAGTATTTATAGTTCAAAATTGTAAAATAAAGACTATAAAAGTATTATAAATTTTGTTTGTGTTTATTTAAAAACAAAAAAAGCTTTAAAATCATTAAGAAACCCATTCAAGGATACAGATTAGTCAAAGAAAAAATAATAATCTTGAGGATAGTTACTCAGGACCCACATGGATGAAATCAGAAAAGATAGGGCCAGAAATCAATGGAATAGAGAATAAAAATTAAAAACTGGGATGTCTAACATAAACAAATGCTGATTATTTATGCAGACTATTAAGAAGAATATCTCACAAACTGGTAATAAATGAAAGAAGAATCAAATATACAATCAAAAATAAAATAGGAAAATTATTACAAGCAACACAAACATAAAATTTATGAAATAATATGACCATGTAAAATACATGAAAAATAAAGATACCACTTTTTCAAAGAATATATACATTGCAAAAAAATGGAAAGAATGCATTGACAAATGCAATGGACCAAAAAAATGAAGGAATGGACTTTGCAAACCCCCTACACTAGGCTATGATGTCATTTAAAATTGAAAAAAAATTCAATCACACTCAAGTATCTTGTGGGAGTGTTCTAGCATAAAAGGTCTGAAGAATAGTTTATGCTTATTTTTTTTTCCTGTGGCTCAGCAAGTAGGGCGCTGGCCCCATATACCAAGGGTGGTGGGTTCAAACCTGGCCCTGGCCAAACTGCATCAAAAAATAGCCGGACATGGTGGTGGGCGCCTGTAGTCCCAGCTACTCGGGAGGCTGAGGCAAGAGAATCACCTAAGCTGGAAGTTGCTGTGAGCTGTGACTCCACAGCACTCTACTGAGGGCTATAAAGTGAGACTCTGTCTTTACAAAAAAAAAAAAAAAAAAAAAAAAAGCTTAGGATTATTATGTTAATGTTTTTATGGCCCCAGCATGCTCCCACTGTGCAACTATGTTAATATTTTTAAATAGTAAAAGGGAAAAAAAATAAGGGTGTACTTATACAACTCAGTGTTTTTGTTACATACTGTAAAATATGAAAGAAACCCACAACTCTAATGAACTTAACAAAAATTAGTGTTATAATAAAATATTAGTAATAAAGGGAATTCCTTTTCCAGGAATGCAGGAATGTGGGATTGGGCAAACTATAACCCTGTCTCTTCTCTCTCCCCCCCACCCCACCCATGTGTGGGTACACAGACACACACACACACATACCCACCTGAAAACAAACAATCCTGGGTCCAGAAAGCCCCACCAAATGTCATTGCAGCATTCTACCACTGGGGGAAGGGGATGGAGGGGACAGAAAATTCTCTCCTGAACAAATATGTGACAAACTCAAGACAGAGATTGGCTGCCATGAAGAAGAAATTCAAGAATGCAGAGAAAGCCCTACCTCTCAGGTCTAGTCACACAGGAAAGGGGTAAACTTGTGACTGGTCTGGAAAAGAGAAAGCTCTACCCGGACACTCCATCACAGGTCTATCAAGCACCAAGTTATGAAGAGCAGCTGCCAGCAGTAGGGGAATGTAAAGATTATTGACAGGAAAGTCCTTTATGCCTGGTACAGACATATAGAAATGCTCAAAGATGATGGGGAATTGTAGGGATAGAGGAAAAATAGTGCTGGATGCCCAAGCCTGAGAATAAGGCATCATGAGACAGCAGGGAAGCAGCTGGTGCTCTGAAGGCCTTCACAGTGACTGGCCCAAAACCCCTCAGCTCCTAAGGAGATATACTCAAACCCTAGCACTGACAGTTTGCAGCAAAAAACAGGCCCATTTCTAGATTTAATCATTCTTGCCTTGTTCTCTTCTGCCTATATTCATAATGTCTGCACTCAAATTAAAAATTATGAACCACATTAAAAAAAAGAAGAAGAAAAAGAAACAAAGGGAAAAAGGCCTCATCGTAAAGAGAAAGACACCGTTTTGTGGCCGAATCAAACATTGTCTTGTATTTTCTCTCCTTGCAACAGTTGTTCTTGCATCGTGGTCCCTGTGGGAGCCACATGGACGTTGTCTGGGAATGCAACTGCCCTCATTGTTGGAGATGCAAACTGTCAGGCCCATCCCAGGCTCAGCAGATCACAACCTCTAGGGCTGGGCCCATAGGCTGTTCCGACGGACTCTTAGAAGATACTGATGCGCTTGGAAATGTGAGAAATATTTTAGTTGCGGAGCCATGAAGCTGGTCAACATTTATTTCCTTGTGAATGTATAACTTTTAACACCTTTTAGAGGCAAGGTTATGTTAAAATGGACATGTACCAGGCGGCACTTGTGGCTCAAAGAAGTAGGGCGCTGGCCCAATATACTGGAGGTGGTGGGTTCAAACACAGCCCCAGCCAAAAACTGCAAAAAAAAAAAAAATGGACATGTACCAAACTACACAAATCCTTATAGTATGTAAATGAGGATAGTATTTTTTTTAGCAGGTGGAAGGTTGTTCCCCCAGATAAAAATCCTGTTAGCTGTATAAATGGGAGCTTATGGTGGCTACAACCCTTCTCCCTACTCATGTGACAGATTTGACTGGTTTGTCGCAAAAGACTTGGAAAACTTGGGTCCAATTTTTTAATAAAACTTATTTAAAAGAAAATAACAGCTATATGATTCCTTCACAAGGCAATTCACTCATCAAACAGAGTTCATTTCAAATATGAAATAAATGTTCAACAAATCTATCCTCAGGTTTGGATTTCCTCTCTAAGGTTTAATAATGATTTCTCTCTAAGATGCTAGTGGTATAAGTACTAGAAATTGCTCATAATATTTAACATCTGGAACAGATGCTGGAAGATAAGCAGCATCTTAAAGTAATTCATCAATCGTGATCTAAAGGGGCTTACTGTGCCATTTCATGGACTCAGAGTGAGTCTATTTCATCTTGATATTTAGTCAAAAACAGATAGGGACAAAATAACCAAAAATATTGATGCTTGTATAACAATGCTTTCTAATTAAATACTCTAAAGTTATCATACAAAATAATGATTAGCATACTATATCAACTTTCATATTGGAAATAGTATGTAACAAAATTATTCTATTCAAAACATATAGGGAAAGTGTTTTCATTCTTAGTGTTGGGAGAGATATCTGAAAAATCAATATAATACTTGTCAACCTGCCCAAAATGTTAATCTCTCTAAAAAAAATAATGATATTGTAGAAAAGCTTAGGATTTCATCCATTGCTAAGCAGTGTTACATGCAATTTTAAAACATGGATTTTTTAAATGAATAATGGAAATGGAGTATAGTTTGAAAATATAAATACCAGATGAATGCGTCTTAGCTCCTAATCTATTGTACTGATTACAAAAACAGATACATTCCTTCCATTTAAGCAGCGAAAGCTTTCCTTTGCTTCTTCCCTTTCTATCTTTTCCTGCCAAATTGTTCCGGGACTTAACTTGATATACCGACTTAGTGACCAATATCCCATTTTTTTAATCTAACCTTCAAGACCAAAACTCATTAGAAATCAGCAAGAGGCCAGTGACCATCATTATTTCTTACTGCCTGTTAATGAAACATTTCAAAATGAGAGGAAGTTTTTAATGTTCCTTCATGCTATAGATTTTTTCAGTTCCTTTAGGGCTCATGTCTTACAAATGTTATGATAATGTGAAAGGCTGCTGTCTGTACTATCCATTCACAGAAACCAATAATGTCATTACCAAACAGCTGGTTTAACTACGGGAGAGAACTACAAATTGGTCTCAGGTATGAAGCCACTGAGACAAGGAGTTGCAAAACAAGACTAGATGCTGGGGGAAAACACTGTGGCGGCTGCACTGGTGGGAAGGTGCCTTATGATATAATAATAGTAAATGTTAAAAAAGTAATAAATATCCTGGCAGTAGAAAAGCCAACTCAGCTCTCAAGGAGCTATCCTCAGAATGAAAACACAGTGCAAAGAAATAAATACAGGTAATTTATGAGGATATAACACTTCCCTGGTAACCTATTTGGGAAATATAATAAATTAATGCAGCTGTTCTCAACCTGTGGGTCGCGACCCCTTTGCAACAATGAAAAAATACGTTGCAGCATTCGGAAGGTTGAGAACCACTGAATTAATGGCAGTCCTTGTTAGTTGTTTCATGAAGTTTTTCTTAAACTCAAATTTAATCCACGCACCTTTAGCATTAAGGCCCATCACTCTGGGTGAGAATAAGTTGTATTAGTAAGGTGTTGGATACTGCTGAACATCATCATAATTGTTTTTACATCCTTTACTTGATTCTATGGAGGAGACGTGAATGTGAAGTCGTCAATGTGCAAATGTAAATACCGCAGCCCCCTTATGCATGGAAGAAGACCCCAGGCGATTGTACCAAACTAGATTGCTACCAATCGGGACGTTTATGTTTGTGTCTTCCACCCACAGTTTTCATGTCTTTTCCATTTTAACTAAGCTCTTACCATACACTGTGGCCACTACTTTTGCAGTCTGTGATGCCACAAATTTCTTTCTCTTTATTTCACAGGTGGAAGGTTTGTTCTTACTGTGGATCTTAGCACCTCAGCACACAAGCGTCTTGCCTTTTGAATTGGAGAACTATCACCTCTTCACTTAAAGCTGCACTCCATGCTTCTCTTGGGTGTATCTGCATTGCTGGCATCCCGGCTCTTGTGCTTCGGGCTCATTATTAAGTAGATGAGGGACACTTGAACAGAAGCGTTGGGAAGCCTGGCAGTGCATATGGACGCTGACTGAAAAGGCTCCAGTGTGATAAAGGGATGGAGCAGAGATGGAGTGGGGATGCTGAACAGTGTCACAGTTCATGATGCTCCTCAGAATGGCCCACAATCTAAAACTTGAATTGTTTATACCCGGAATTTTTCACTGAACATTTTTGTACCGCTCCTAAATGTGGAAAGCAAAACTGGAGACCAGGGCAATTGCTAAGTAAGGCTGACTTCTCCTTGTTAAAACTTTTTAGGACCCTGCCGCTAAATCTAGAATAAAACCTAACACCTTGCGTGGTGTCTGTTGCTCTTCACAGCTGGAGTCTTGCCCCATGCACTCCTTCAGCGTCATGCTTTTCTGATTTTCCTATTGGTTAATTATAATTTTTCTGATAAATTGGCACTAAATGCAGGCATTATATCTTAATACAAATCTGTTAGCTGAAATAAGTAGGTATTTTTTCAGCACTAACTTTTACATGGTCTTTTTTTTTCTAACCTCATAAAGAATAAAGAAAATGTACACTTGTTCTGAATAGTACTTATGATTACCATAAGATCCAATTGTGGTTTTGTTTAAATGTATATATCCAGGTATAAGTAACAATATTAAGATTTGTTTCTGGGAGCCATTATTTTCTTTTCTGATCTCCCCTGATAAGTAAATTTTACTATTGATTAATTACATTTTTTCTGATAAATTGGCACTAAATACAGGCATTATATATTAGTACAAACATGTTAGGTGAAATAAGTAAGTACTTTTTCAGTGCTGACTTTTACATGGTCTTTTTCTTCTAACCTCATAAAGAATTAAAAAAAGCTCTCTCTCCCCTCCCCTTCTCTTTCCCCCTCTCTCTCTCCTTCTTTCTCTCTCTCCCCTTCTCGTTAATGCTGCTCTGCAGCATCCCCCAGCAATAAAGACCTTTAGTAAAAAAAAAAAAAAGAATAAAGAAAAAGTACACTTGTTCTGAATAGTACTTATAATTACCATATGATCCAATCATGGTTTTGTTTAAACGTACATATCCAGATAGAAGTAACAATATTAAGATTTGTGTCCTGGGCCCATTATTTTCTTTTCTTATCTCCACTGATAAGTAGTTTTTACTATTGATTAATTATAGTTTTTTCTGACAAATTGGCACTAAATACATGCATTATATATTAGTACAAACATGTTAGGAGAAATAACTAGATATTTTTCAGTGCTGATTTTCATGTTGTCTTTTTTTCTTCTAACTTCATAAAGAATAAAGAAAAAGTACACTTGTTCTGAATGCTACTTATTTTGGCAACCACAAATTGATATGTCAGTTTTAGCCTTTCTGTAGCAATATGACAAATAACATCACAGGGTGGCCTTAGGAAAAATTATTCTATCAAATTCCCAAGCAACTGAAGTAAAAGAACTACCCTCCAAAAGACAGATGGAAATTGATGTCAACCTCTTTTATATCTAGTAGCATATGAGATTTAATGAATAAGAGTTCATAAGAAGGAAATATGCTAAGAATGAAAATGGGGTTTTAAAAAATCACGTAGATCAGAGTTTTAGAAAATCAAAGAATGATAGGTCTTAAATTAAAAACTTAACGCATCCAATGCTTTTATTAGGTATTATAATAAAATGTCATATTTTAATAAGTGCAATGTTAAAAGTAAGGTACCAGCAACATAAATTTGTTTTGTAAAACTGTGCTCACAAAATGATTCCATATAAACATGTTCTGTTGGGTTCCTAACCTGATAAACAGATTTGCAGCCCAGACATGTAGATTTCACTTAGGCAGTGAGAACCTGTCTCACGTGTCCAATTAATGAATGAATGGATGATATTCATGTGAATCAGATGGAGCAGCATGGAATCAACGGTAATACGGTTGTGCAAATTTGTAGCACAACTTTCCTGTATCATTCATTACTGAATGGCCATATGCACAAAGAATGTGCCAGATAAGGGCAGCGCCTGTGGCTCAAAGGAGTAGGGCCCCAGCCCCGTGTACAGGAGGTGGTGAAAGAATGTGCCAGATAAGAACATTTAGGTCAACCGAGTGGAGTTTTCTAGCATCACAGCACAGGACTATGTTCAATCAGTCCAATCAACCTTTAATTAAAATGAAGACACTGGGGATGGTCTGTCCACAAGAAGAAATGGCTGAGAATTAAGTGAAAGACTCGATATTTTGAAAGAATTTGGCAGTCATGAAAAATGAACCAAATTTACCAACATTAAATCTTAAAATACATGTCCACTTCTGCATGGGTTCTTGGTGTGGATGTAATTGTATAGCCTTCTTTGTGAAAGCGAGTTTTCAAAGAAGAAACTAAGAAAGGTCCTTTCAGGTACCCAGTCCTCGATATCCTGGGTTCTTAATCTTTCCCTCCTTGGTAGCACACCTAAGACTCTCTCTGAAATAGGAAGAAAGATCCTTTCCTGCATCATCTGAAGAGAGAGATTATCTCCAGAATTAACAAATTCACTTATGTAACATTTAAAAAATTAAAGTATAAGAATAACACATAAAATTCAAGTTTCAATCTCCGCCATAGGTCACTTCCCAGGAAAATACTTTTGTGCTAACTATTCTGAGCCTGACTCTGAGCACAGGAAGGAGCCACTTTGCTTTCTGCCCAGTGAGCGATGCGTCCTGGAAGCCCCAATGCCCACACCACACCCAGACCTCTCTCTCTGGGTTCTCTTAACGACTTATTTTTCTGTGGTACATTAACTACTATAGAAGAAACCTTCTGCCTGAGTGAAGGGATAGATATGTTAAAAGAAGTAAGTTTGCAGTAATATCTGTGATGTGATTTTGTCTGCTGCAAGTAGAGGAAATAGACGTAAGTGTTACTGACGTGCAATGTGGAGTCACTAGAGGAGCTGGGGCTGGGTGCCAGGTGCAGCAGGAAGCTATGAATTCTTGGTGATATGGAGAGCAATGAAGGCAAGTTTGTAAAATCATAAAGTAGATGAGTTTTCTCATGAGATCTGTTGGTAAGGTGACTTCATGGTAATTTCAGTACTCCAATCAGCTATTCTGATGGACACCTTAACCTAGTTAGTAAATGAATTTAACTAAATGATATAGTTCACACAACAACTCAGTAATTACTGCTGTCAAACTTTAATAAAAATATTCTTGTACTATTTCATCAATGTGATAACTTAAATAAAATGTATCTCAATCTGCCCATAGGACACCAAAAATGGAGCATATTTTGCTGGCCCAGAAAATCTGTAGCTTGCTACCTAATGCTTTGAAAATCAAAACATTTTATTAAAGTAAAATTGGTATGCTAACAACTAATAAGCTTAAGACAAAGCCTCTATGTTAAAAATAATGAGAATCTTTTAGACAAGAACATCAAATTGATTTAATCATAAATGCAATTGAACTTTCTAATGGATATATTTAGATCATTATTAGGTCTGAATTGATTTTTAAGTTGGAAATCATCAGTAAAAAATTCTCTTCAAGGTTAACATGAAGGCATTTTAATCTGCATTCAAAAGTAACCCAGCAAAATGTCTGCAGGGCAATATGGTGCTAACTAAAATTTTTTTTAAAACACAATATGTGTTTTTTCACTGAAACTATCCCCTCTTTCATTTAAGGAAAGGAAACAGAATTTGTGTTCTGTGGAGAAATCAATCATTTGAAAAAGCATGTGCTCAATCTCAATCATTAGAACATAATTTCTTATGTAATAAATAGATAAATAAGTATTTTCTCTTCAGAATGAGGGAATTCTTGAACCAAATGGCTGTCCTTTGTCTTCTGGTCTGAGCCAGATAAAGACAAAGTAACACCGAATAATTGTTTTGTAATAAAGGCTAAGGGAGAATTTTATAATGCTTTGTATTCTGTTAAAGCATTCGACTGCCTCCTTCCAGTCAAAATGTAAAATGTTGGTGGTTATGTATTTAAATATTGTATATCCAGACACAAGAAAAGAATCTGAATAGTAGATGTTCAATAAATATTCACTCCATAAATCAAAGAAGGAACATATTGAAAATATGTTGGGAGGAAATAAAGAAATAGGTATGAAATTATGAAAAGTTTTTACAAAAGTAAAAGTAGTTAGATCCCAGAATTTCTAACCAATGATGATGGAAGTCATCATTGTAAATCTTGAAGAAAATGGTAATTATTTAGCTCAAAACAAGTAGACTGAGTACAGAAAGTATATGTTATTTTACTCAACTATGTTATTTTTCTCAGGACCCAGCATTCTGAATTCTTTCACACGTGGCTTTCCGAACTAGTGTCCTACATTAACTATTGCTCTTGGCCTCATAATAAGCTCAGTGTAATTAAATAACTTATTTCTGAAAACATACAGTTCAAACCATTACCTATACTTAAAGACTACGAAATATAAATCTCCATCTCTAACTTTCCAATGACTATAGATCAGAATTACCAGCTCTTTAGTAAAGATAACTTTCATGACTCTAGAAAAATGACAGACATTAAGCTTCTTTTCTTTCTCATCCACACATGCTATGGTCTCTTTTCTTTCTCTAAAACATATAATAACACCAATAGATAATTTGCCCCAGCTAGAACTATTCTGACGTTTACATACTTCTGTTTCCTTAATTCATGGTGAGATGGTGGCCAAATCTAGACCTTTTTCTCTGCGACTATTGCGGTGCCTTTTATTCAAAATTTCTTCATTCAACAACCTGAGAATTATAAAACATTCTTAGCAAGGCTCCTGTTCTCCAGTTCCTCTTCACCAAATTATTGTTCACATTGATTCTACAGGGGTTTTTCTAAAACACAAATGTGATTGGTTCTATTGAAAACAAACAAGAACTTCTTTTTATTCTTCTCATGCTTATGGGAAAAAGTCTAGTCTGACTTTTCGAGAAGCCATATGCTGCCATTTGTAACTTTAGACACCACAAATCCTTCTTGTTCCTATGTCATACCAGTCTACTCTCTGAACAATATCAAGCTTTAAACATAATAAATAACATGCAAGTCCCAAAACACATCATGCCCTTTTAATACACGAAGCCAAGCCATGTTTTCCTTCTGTCTCCTGTGACCATTTCCCCAATATTCATCTTTTACTCTACTTTTACTCATCCTCTAATTCTAAATGAAATGTCACTTTTCAGTAAACAAATAATCACTCATTGCTTTTCAAAGTACATGGTGCATAATTCTGTTATTGCCTTTATTATACTGTATCGACTATTTTTTGATGTGATTCTCTCCCTGAAGAATGTGTATTCTTTTACTTACTGGAATATCTTCTAATTCAGATCTGCATCTTCTGTTCGCAGTATTCTCTGATCCTAGGTACTCAATCAGGTTTTATAAATGGATGAATACATGATGTTGAGTACTGTGAACTGAAATATGTACCCCTAAAACCCATGTGTTAAAGCCCTAACCTCATGGGCCACATGACTACATTTGGAGATAGAGCCTTTGGAGAGTAATTAAATAATTAATGAGGTCATAGAGCAGAACACTAATCTGATAGAGCTGGTGACTGTATAAAAAGTGGGAGAAACACCAGAGTCCTTTCAATCTCATCAGAGCTCTGAGAAAGTTGGCCATCTCACCAGGAACCATGTAGGAGAGAACCTTGATCTTGGACTTCACGAACTCCAGAACTATGATAAATAAATCTCTGTTGTTTAAACTGTCCCATTCATGCTATTGTTATTACAGCATCCACAAAAATATAAAACAATGAGTTTGCAAAGGAAAAATAAGCCCTAGCATAGCACAGCAGCCAATACTGGAATTCATGCTGTTTGACGCAACCCAGGAATAGGTCTGTGTATATCTTAGAAAATGGATCTGTAAGTGACTTGAAAAACCATATATCTAAATACTTTTCTTGAGGCCTAAATAACCCAGCTTCATGCAGCTACAAACCTTTCAACCTTACACTTGGCATAGTATCTCAATTTTATTAATGCTGGATCATTAGATATTTGACTACCCAAGTGACATAAGGGGCAACACTGAAGAGGGCATTCTTCGAAATTTGAAATAAATTGTCAAGAATTGGAGTCATGGGATGCTTTCTAAACAAACACTGGAGCCAATATTTGTACACGTAAGGTTTCTTGGTAATTTTCTGAATAATTTTGTGAGAGAGAGTTTAATATCTCAGGATTCCTGCAACTAAGTCCTCAGGAATATTCTTATTAGAAAAGTTAAATGTGTATTCCTATTGATAACTTTTGTACTACATATTGTATAGAGTATTGCAAACTCATGTTTTAAATAACCATCACTATCTAACAAGAGTTTGCAATGTTTTTAGTTTAATATTCATTGAACGTGATTTTAGTTACACATAATAGCACATAGTATGCTTGTTTCATAATTTTTAATATTTTTGCTAGTCTGTGACCGTCAGAGTATTTTCAGTTTTAATTACATTATAACTGAGTATTTTAGTAGAAAAAAATTCTAGAAAGGCAAATAGTAGAATTCTTGATATAAACATGCTTTACTCTTTTGATATATGCTACCATGCTTCCTTTGGAAATAATGTACAAATCTTTTTTATGAACAAGCAGCATATGATGTGTCCTTGATCCTACCATTCATTCATGTAGCTCATGTAAATTAACTATTTTGATGGTTACCATAAATTTGGGTATTTCTACATGAGGTAGTTTTATTATTGATATTCTTGTCTTATTAAATGTCTAGTCAAGTCATTAGTCCATACATTATATCAATCTTTATATACCAAGGTTATTATTATGTTCAAATATTCCCCCCAGTTTTTGGCTTTGTTTTGTTTTTTGGGTTTTGTTGGATCGTTTTGCACCCTTACTTTTTCAGGGGTTTTGGTTAATTGTTTTGAAGCTTAAAGAATCAATAAATTTTTGATCACCTATTTTTTAGATTTCATAAAATGATTAGAAACATCTAGCCAAATTTTCCCTGGCTTAGTCAGCTGAAAACAAAGAAAGCACAACCATATTTAAAGCAGCATAATAAATTTCTTGGGGTTTTGTTAACACTTACTTCCAAGACACTAAAAGGAAAAATACATTGATTCAGCCAAAAAATATTATTGGCGTCTAGTACAGCACCTTCCTTCGTTTTTGAAAATGGTCCACATCTTTGTCTCTTTGAAAATATACTTCTCAAAGCAATTTTAATATAATTCCTATTAAAGTTCCATTGTCATATTTTAAAGATCTTGAAAAAATAAGACATCGTTTTATATGGAATCAGAAAAAAACCTCGAATAGCCAAGACCTTACTCAGAAATAAAAACAAAGCAGGAGGAGTTATGCTTCCAGACCTCAGACTATACATAAATCAATAGTGATCAAAACAGTATGGCACTGGCACAAAAACAGAAAGGTAGGTGTATGGAACAGAGTAGAGAACCAAGAGATGAACCCACCTACCTAAAGTCATTTGATCTTTGACAAGCCAATTAAAAACATTCAGTGGGGAAAAGATTCCCTATTTAACAAATGGTGCTGGGTGTACTGTAGAAGACTAAAACTGGACCCACACCTTTCACCTTTAACTAAGATAGACTCTCAATGGATTAAAGATTTATACTTAAGACATGAAACTATAAATACACTAAAAGAAAGTGCAGGGAAAACTCTTGAAGGAATCGGCCTGGGTGAATATTTTATAAGGAGTACTCCCCAGACAATTGAAGCAGTATCAAAAATACACTACTGGGATCTGTTGAAACTAAAAAGCTTCTGCACAGCCAAGAACACAGTCAGTGAAGCAAGCAGACAGCCCTCAGAATGGGAGAAGGTATTTGCAGGTTTGTCTCCAACAAAGGTTTAATATCCAGAATACACAGAGAACTCAAACCTATTAGCAAGAAAAGAACAAGTGATCCCATCTCAGGGTGGGCGAGGGACTTAAAGAAAAACTTCTCTGTAGAAGACAGGCGCAAGGCCTACAGACACATGAAAAAATGCTCAACATCCTTAATCATCAGAGAAATGCAAATCAAAACTACTTTGAGATATCATCTAACTCCAGTAAGATTAGCCCACATCACAAAATCTCCAAACCAGAGATGCTGGTGTGGATGTGGAGAAAAGGGAACACTTCTACACTGCTGGTGGGAATGCAAACTAATACGGTCCTTTCAGAAAGGTATCTGGAGAATACTTAGAAATCTAAAAATAGAACTGCCATTTGATCCTATAATTCCTCTCCTAGGTATATACCCAGAAGACCAAAAATCACATTATAACAAAGATATCTGTATCAGAATGTTTATTGCAGCCCAATTCATAATTGCTAAGTCATGGAAGGAGCCCAAGTGCCCATCGACCCACGAATGGATTAATAAATTGTGGTATATGTACACCATGGAATATTACGCAGCCTTAAAGAAAGATGGAGACTTTACCTCTTTCATGTCTATATGGATGGAGCTGGAAAATATTCTTCTTAGCAAAGTATCCCAAGAATGGAAGAAAAAGTATACAATGTACTCAGTCCTACTATGAGGCTAATTTATAGCTTCCATATGAAAGCTATATCCCAATTACAGCACAAGGACATAGGGAAAGGGACAAGGGAGGGGAGAGGAGGGGGAAGGATGGGCATAGGGAGAGTATTTGGTGGAATTAGAATTTTTAATTCTAAATTGAAAAATGTAAAAAATATGTAAAAATTTCAAGAAATTTATAAAACTTTCACCCTACTTTTAAAAGGTTTTAAAATGTCTATA